>DWIA01000560.1:0-10233 GCA_018248195.1 Archon apollinus
CTCTGGTACAATCTTAACACAGGTTAGAATTCGAACCCAGGAGCCTGAGGAGCATTCCCATTTTAACCTTTAAGACCGTATCATGAAATTTTATTGCTTAGAACCTTTTTGAATAAACGGGCACTCTAACAGACTTTTTTAAATACAGATTAGTATTACCTGATATTAATGCATTCAAAAATAAAAACTTTAAGATTGTCAACATTGCAGTTTCATAAAACTGCACAGCCCTGAATACGTCGTTCGAAACAAGGCAAGCCCGGAAAAACCCCTCACTAGCCTTAGGTGGAAGCCTTCAGTAATCTCAACACGTCGCACTCTCTATGTTTCAAATGATGAATGTGTCGGGTAATCTAGAAACGCACTTAGACCCGCGTCGTGCGGCTTATGACTTCAACGCTTCAAGATAAAATAGAGCAGCAAAATAGATTATATAGTAGGGCATCTACAGCTTCCAAGACTTTTTAATTGGTATTTGTTAAAACAATTATTTATTCTATAACTTTAATGCACAAGGAATCGTACAATTGGCGGATTTTATTTAAATTAGTAAAATATCTGCAGTAATAAATACCTTAATCATAACCTATATACATTTCAATGTAATACGAGAAATACCATACTATGGATAAACGTGTAAATACAACAAATAAGTACGTATACGTACATACATACACACACGCATGCATGCACAAATACACATTATTATATATGTAATACACAATAATGTCCGTGTGTAAACGCAAATATGATTTTGATGCTGTGATTTCTATGGACACACGGGTATGTATGGTATGACAGCAACTTTTACTCGTGGCAGGATTCCTATGCAGGGATCTGTCTATTCCAGTTATTCTAGCGTGAAATAGTATTATGGAAATATTACTGTGTATTGGTTTGAAGGATACTGAGAGCTAGCGCTATTAATCGCCATATGCGACTTAAGAGCTGATGTCTCCAGGTGAAAAGCGCAGTGTGGTGCCACACATAAATGTTCTGGGTAACATTGCATTTATTATGGGCAGACGTTGCTCTTACTCTGGTGAACGTTTTGCTTGTCTCTTCACATACTTACATAAAAAAACGACCTCTAGTCTCAGTCATAAGCGTAGTTGACTGCTGAGTTTTAAGTCCTACCTTCGAATCCTAACCGAAGGCATTATTTATTATCATCGTCATCACCCACGAAGGCAAGATTATCCGTTATCACCGCGCTGGACCAGGGGTTTGACTATCACAGTTCTAGACGCATAAGGAAGCAAGGCTACCAATCTGCATTCTTAAGGTCTAGTATTTTTCGATATGGTTATTCTGCAACCTGTCGTGTACATAAAAATACACAACATACAAATTTCGTATTCGCAACTTGATGGACTGACCCACGCATACTATTTCACGAAATGGAGAGATAACAGGAGGCAATCTCATGTATGTACTTCGGTTTTTATGTCTACATTTGGCCGTAGGCTACGGTCGTCAGTTGCGACTTACGTAAAAAAGAAACACTCGAGAACCTCTCTTCCCTTAAGGTTATCGGTTCAACGAGCTATATAAACGGCCCATTGTTACTTCAGATTGCTAATACCAGAAGATTTAAGGCTATGTCGGTAACCCTAATTCTGTTGCGAATATCATCGTTACGTATTCTATCTCGCAGAGAAACACCGAGCATAGCCCACACTGAGCATAGTAGTATGATTTCATAATCTGTGGTAATCTAATTTACTTTAATTTCAGAGCAAAGACAAAAATAAATATGAAAACAAAATTCATTTCTATTTACCGTATTCTTTACGTTTCATATTTTTAATAAAGAAATATGATTTGTTGAAGATAAAATTTTACAGTTTTGTAATCTCTAAACGTCTTTGCTGTTTTAATGCTACATTTTGTGTATGCCTTCTTTTCATAATTAATTAAATATGTTTAACCCATTTCTATCTACACAACAACATCAATGCCTCGTTTGTCAATCAAAAATTGTGAGTCAATTGGCACGAGTACACCTAGTATTGCACCAGTTCCTCGGATTTTTTTTTATCTGTGAACTTGAAGGTTGACCGTCACAGTTAACCTCCTTCTGTTCCTGGAGCCGTGCGACCGGTCACGTAGATGACGATGTAAAAAATATTTAAAAAAAATATCAAGGTTTTTGTGCGGCTTCGAAATTGTCACTGCCTAATTATTGCAACATGGACGCTACTTCTTGAGCACACAAGACACTGCAGTAGCAACGTTTGGTGTTTATTTGTGATATAATTTCGTTACATTGTGTGATGTAACGCTAAAATTTGTGTTTTTAGACTGATTTTGATAAAATAATTTATGTAAACGCGTCAATAATCTTCCAATTACGAAGGAGATAGACGTACTGACAAATAAAAAAAAGAAAAGTATTAGAAACCTAAACGATTGAAATTAACAATTGACATTAAAATTAGAAACAGACTGGCTAATGCAATAACTAATGGATTGTATCGTCAAGACGTTTAATAATCAGTTTATCAAAACAATATTGTTGACGATAACGTTGAACAAGGACCTCTCTATTGATCAGAAGTATATTCAGTTTTATTAACAAAGATGGTAAAGGTTAAATTATATATCAACAGTTGAAAATCAGCAATGGATTCGTAGCAACAATCATTGACTGAAAATTAACCATCGACCGCCGTGGTTTTTAGATTTAAGCTGGGTGTAATGTTATCATCTTCAGTCTTTGACTAATTCACTGCTACATGTAGTAATCAAAAAGGTTTACTGTAATTGACACTCTTGATAAGCGGATTGGCGATTGCAGTATTCCTTAGGCCTTGTTTTGTCAGTCTGACACAGGTTTGTGAATTTTTGGGACGGTTGTTACCTTTTATAGACATTAAACCACACCCACGTGATATGGATTAACTCAAGTACAAACTTTTAATATAACAAGAAGAGGCTGCAGGATATAGGATGACTGAAATAATGTACAGGCTGTTTCCAGAAGACCACGGTGAAGCAAAACGGGACCATGTTTCGTATATAGCCGGAGACTGCTGATGGTAGAATTCCTATGCTGGTACCCGTCTAGGTTGGTACCACCGCAGGGCCAGTTATTCTGCCGTGAAGCAGTAGTGGGCGAACATTACTGTTTCGGTTTGAAGGGCACTGAGACCTAACGTAAGGAGTAGGCGTAGCAAGCTGGGCGTATGATACTTGATGTCTTAAGTAGTCGAGCTCAGTGTGGTGTCGTGCAGAAGTATTCTAGGTGACACAGCATTTGTTATGGGCCGACGTTGCGCTTTTCATCAGGCCACCGCTTTGCTCTTCTCGTGATTTTTTTTTCACAAAATAAAAAAGCAATTACTAGAATCGAGTCATTATATTTTGCTCCAAAGGCGTAATTATATATTGATTTTTCATCAAAGGGCGCGGAAGGTTGATAAACCTTAAAGAAAAACATTAATTTATTTACATATGTATCACGTATTACAAAACATGAACATATGACGTTGAAGGTAAACTTAATAAGGCCAACATGTTCCACCGGCATAGGTGTGCAACAAATTGCCTAGATAGCATACTTTTAGTTTCAGAGTTCGTATGATTCGAGGAAGGTTCAAAGAGCGTGGTAAATTCACAATACGCTGAGATTCAAAAACAACAATGATTTATTAAGTTTTCGAATCTTAACGTATAATATTGAACATAATTTGGGCGTCGAATAAATATTGAAATCGAATAAATAAATTATGAAATCTTATATGCCCAGTGACAGCTAGTGTAATTACATTAGCTCTTAGTGCCCTTCAAACCGTAATGTTTGAATATTACAGCATCACGGCAGAATAATGGCACTGCGATGGAACCTACCTAGACGGAATCCCATATCGTACAAGCCCGTATTTGTCTTATTTCCATTAAATGTCAGCATTGTAATTATTGTTGAGGAAGTATTATTTGTGTCAATAATAGGAAAACGTAAAGGGTCATACTAAGAGATAAACTTGAGATAAGCCTATAAAGTAAATGAAACCGTTAGTTATTCTAAAACTGTGTTGGAGTATTTACCATTATGATGTATATAACACTGTCGTGCAAGGAAACGAGCTGAATGAATTATTACTTATTAATGGAATTAACAATTCGCCTTGTGATTGCCAATTTGTTTTGACTTATCGTTTAAGGTAGGCGGTTTTCAATATTCGACATATTAATGATATGCGATGAATTTTGACTTCATTCGTGTTACCAAATATCTACATTATGGTAATGAAAACTGGTGAGAGATTTGATACTGAAACTAAGGAAAATATTAATCAAATCTCCTTCTACTTGATAGACGAAGAATAACCACTTCTGCATTAAGGATCGCGAGTATGGTTTCCGCATTTTTGTTTTATATTATTAATTAATTTACTGTTAATTAATACGAGTAATAGTTGTTTGTCCATTATTTAAAGCGAATGAATGTGCCATTATTTGGCATTTTTTTTATATCGTCTATTTGTGACCTGCGTGCATATTATTAATATATATTCCTTTCTTTCTCTATATATTTTTCTTTTTTTTGTAATGAGACGAGCATGTCTCTTGCCTTTTTCTATATGTGTGTTACCTAGAACTCTAGAATTGCAAAGACCTGTGTGGCGCTGGGCGCTTGCCTTAAATTTCATAGTACGTGAGTGGTCTGAGTTCGATCGATAGCGAGACCTTTATAATTGTGCTCCAATCTTAAGTACTTATTCACTATATGCTGAGCGGTAAAGAAATACAACGAGCATGCGTGCATGTTTGATGAATAATTTTTTTTCGGGGAGATTCGAAGTCCGCCAATCCGCCTTAGAGCGGCGTGATGGAGTCTTCCCGGCTGCAAAACCATTTTAGAAATGCGAGGAATGTGCTCAGTAGTATTCATAGGTTGTAATATTACTTTACTTATTTACAATAGATGATTGTTTCTTTAAATAAAACCCAAACAAACTAATGACGTTTACTACATCGCCACTTACCATCAGGGATCTTATCATTAGGGTAAAGAGTTATTCAATCCAAGCCCTTTGGGACAACTTACATCGCAGTCCTTTAACGGGAGATGTATTTGTGTCATAGTAACCTATCAGACACACTCACACATACCGAAACACACATACACACACACACACCACTGTAATTTATCAGCAAATGTGCGTGCTAATTTGTCACTCGTAAATGCTAAAACAAATTTACCATCTACCTTTTCATCTATTTTTTTAATAAATGTTGATTAAATTGCAATGTTCTTTTTTATCTTTATAGCTTTAAATAACACGTGTCAAATATTAAAGTAAGATATATAAAGTATTTTCCAATATCGGCTCGGAAGTTACAGGACTGAGATAACACGTCAAATATCGAATGGGATGGACGTAAGGATACTCGATCCTATCGCTTTGTCATATTCGTATGTGTTTCCGAGATTACAAATTCGATTCCTGTTGTTTTAGTGATAGGAACTTGTTAACTAAACATAGAGACACCATAACGTAGTCTAGTAGATTACTTGACTACTCATGGGTTCCCAGTCGAGGCCAAATATTATATAATACACTTATATGACACTCCCGCGATAGGGGGCAGGAAGGTGAGCGCCTTATAACGTCTATATTGTTCGGAGTGTGCTCTCTCCGCATGGCAACATATCCTGCAAAGTTGACCATTTTCTATGGTAATATGAATTTCTAGTGTTATTCGTAGTCGCACTGGGCATAATCGTCGCTTGATATACCCTGTAATGCTTAATCTGATATTGATATAACATAATTTTCTTTGACATTACTTTTTACTTTCTTTATTGAAATACACAATCCATTAATTGTGAAATCTCACTGTAAAATTGTCAGCTCTATGTGTTTTAGTTGAAGTGGACATATCTATACATATAATAAAACAGTCGAGATCGAATGTCTGTACATAGAAAATAAATGCTAAAACCGAGTCAGGGGGATGTAAGAAGAGAAATAGAACAAATCCAGATTTTTTTTGTTTCTCTGTCTGTTTGTCTGTTTGTACGGGCTAATTTCCGAAACTATTGGACAGATTTAAATGAAATTTTGCATGGTGGTACTTTGTATCCCCGGTCAACATTTCAGATACTTTCATCCCGGAAAATTAAAGAGTTTCCTTAGGATAGTTAAAAAACTACAGTAACTTATAGAGCTTAGTACACAACAATTTATGCACATAATTTAGTAAAATTTGGCATTCTGATACCTTATATTGCCAGTCAAACAAAGTGTATTATACAATTTATAAATCCCATAAAAGTGATAGGTTCCCGCGGGAAAGAAAACGTTACAAAAACAGTGTCTAGCATAGCGTGTTTCATACTAAATCAATTGTGTGTGACAGACGACATTTTGACCTAAAGCAAAGAGTGAAAACGACACGTCATTTGTTAATTTTGGTCCAGTATTCCCAGACATAATAAATAGGTACATACACCGATACATACTAAACTTAATCTTGCAAACCTGTGACAATCTCAACCCTAAAAAACGAGATGTTATTGTTATAATAGCGCTAAATTCAGTACTGTTTAGTTCAAACATGCTAACCGTAGGCTTTAGGGACTGCGTAAGTACATAACATACCACACTACAGAATAATTCTCTAAAAATCGATAGATGGCGCTATACGTTTTAAAACGCGCTAACGGTGGGGTTCAGCGAGTCTACCTTGGTAATATTCTATGATATATTATAGCACTATGATCCAGTGGAACTAGCCGAAACTTTACGAACCGGGGTCCACAGTCTTACAGTAGAACAGCGCACTGTATTTGACCGTGTATGTCACAGTGTTGACAAATTCAAACAGGAGAAATTCTGTTTCTGGATGCACACAGTGAGACGGGAAAACCTTTCTCACTAAAATAATCTTGGCACAATTAGGAGCTCAAGACAAAATAGCTCTTGCTGTAGCGTCTGGAATAGCGGTCACTTTGTGACCCGGTAAAACTGCTCATACGATGTTTAAAATCCCCATAGATTTGGACATAAGTGAACATCCTGTATGTGATATCTTTAGAAACAGTGATAAAGAGTTAAAAGTTTTACGCGATTGCTGCTTAATAATCTTGGACGAGTGCACTACACACCAAAAGCAGTAGAGGCGGTTGATAGAACCCTCAGAGATATTCGTCAAAATGAGCAACCTATGGGCGGAGTAACGATACTGTTTTGTGGGGATTTTAGACAAACGTTGCCAGTAGTACCATGGGGAACTAATGCCGACGAGATAAGAGCGTACTCAAGGAGCTCAAGCCTTTGGCGACACATCACACGAATGCACTTAACAGTGAACATGAGGGCGCGAACAGGAGGCAACACATATGCACAGGAGTTTTCTGATTTATAGCTAAAAATGGCGAAGGAACGTATCCGGAGGAAGAACGGCAAATCGTCTTGTCCAATAATCTCTGCCACACTGTTAATTCAGTTGAAGAACTTATCTCTTCCGTTTATGGTGACCAAAGGCAAATAACAAATCATGAGAACTCATGGCTTTGTGAAAGAGCAATTTTGACTCCGCGAAATGACCAAGCCGCAAGAATCGACTTGGATATACTTACCAATGTTGAAAGAGAATTAGTGGAGTATACTTCTATCAACCGAGTAATGGAGCAAGATGACGCTTCCATCTATCCAGTTGAATTCCTAAATTCCCTGAGCGCTCCCGTACTTCCATCACACAAAATCAATTTAAAAATGGCGTCCCGATTATTTTGTAATAAAATTTAAGCCTCCCAAAATGATGCAACGGAATAAGACTGAAAGTTACCTCTCTGCAACGTAACATAATAGAAGCGGAGATTTTGACGGGATATGTTGTCGGTGAGAGAATTTTTATACCCCGAATTCCACTGTTTCCAAATTATTACCCCTTCTTTTTCAAATGTGTATAGTTCTCGGTGAGTTTGTGTTACGCAATGACAATAAAAAAGCTTAAGCGCAAACGGTGGGTGTTGCGGGCGTGAACTTCAGCATGAGCTGTTTCTCGCATGGTCAGCTCTATTTGGCTTTCTCCCGTATATAAC
Organism: Archon apollinus; assembly: GCA_018248195.1. Lineage (NCBI taxonomy): Eukaryota > Metazoa > Arthropoda > Insecta > Lepidoptera > Papilionidae > Archon > Archon apollinus. Next base: position 8,057 of record DWIA01000560.1, read on the forward strand.
AGCCAACCAAACTATTTGTACATGTTCCTAATTAATTTGCGTCGAACGTCGTCTATAAAGAAGCATTATAAGGTATTGAGATCTATTCTTCCATTACCTAACCTAATCAAATTTGAATATGTTCATCAACCGCCGACAATTTATTCTCGTTTCTCTTTACTTCTCCATCATCAGATTCTAATTACAATCTATCCATAACCTATAGATTGAGATGTTTCCAATGAGCCCAAACACCATACCTCTGCTGTAATTTGGTGAGGAGTTAGGTATTCTGCAGATTCCAGGTGATGCCTCAGCATCAGATTGAGGTTACCGTGTTCTTGCAATATCATTGAAGTAATACGGTGCTAAATTTCGTATCGATCAGACCTTTGAAAGTTGGTGAGATCCTATCATCAGCTAGAGAGATGATTATAGGATCTCACCAACTGATGAGATCTGATGCTGAGACCAAGAGCTGATGCTCTTCGAACGGCTGAACCGATTTCCATGAATCATAGCTAAGAACACTGTGGATTAATTCACCTTTCAAACAAAAACAAACTAAACCATAATATCCGTTTGGGAGCTACGATGCGTGATTTTCGTCAAATTAATTTTTTTTCGAAAAGTCGTAAGTTAGAACCTTCTTTTTTGATGATCATGTCGAGTTCACGACAGCTACAATACATAAGTTAAGGAGGGTAAAAATGTTAATCGAAGGAATCGCGGGCAAAGTCGCGGGCAGCAGCTTGTTAAATTATAAATTCAGGGCGGGGGCTTTGAAAATAAGTCGCAAACTATACCATATATTCCCGGTTAAATTAATTTCCACAAAATTTTACTTTTAATTGTACCTAAACGTCGCTCTTTCAGGTTTTAAATTTTCATATTTACCTGCTTATTGTCAACGTTTGTATAGATCGCGGCGTGTATGTTGATCTAACACTGAACTGAATGTTCAGACTTGGTAGAGATTCTAAATGCGAAAATTTTTGGGTCTCAGTCGAAGTGCGGTATGAGGTGCGACGTGAGAGGCTGCGCGTAACTATAACACCGTACAATAACGCATATTTTTTATTAGTTCTTACACAAATATGTACCTGTGAAATGTGTGATCATTAAATTCAAGAAAATAACTTGACCACAACTAACTTTAAGGGGGCAGACGAGAGGGATGGTAATAAAAGTTAATAATTATTGTTTAAAAGAAAATTATGTAACTAATTTCTGAATAAAACTGCGAAAAATACCTGATAAAAAGAAAACGAATAAAACCAGTCACAGGCGTAGACGTAGAAAACGTATTACCGACCCTCGGTAAACTACGTGTAAAATTACGTTCTGATACAAATTTTGAGGATTCCGAAAAAAGTCGCTGCATCATTAAAGAACTCGAATTTAAATGGAAAGCTACCGAGAATAATAGGAGTTTAAATAAAAACAGCAGCCATCAGGTTATTAAGAATTAATTACTTACAAAAACTGAAACAGTACATACATCAAAACATGCCAATTGTATACACAGATGAGTCATATGCTCACGCTACTCGCACAACACCGAAAGGTTGGGCAGATGGGTCTACTAAGTGATAAAAAAACCCATATCAAAAGGGCAACGTGTCGTGATAGTACTTTTAGTAATTTTTCCTATATGTGGTCAATTGTGTCGCGCGAGTTGGTGAAAAACTTTTTAAATTACTCAGAAAAAATTACTTCTTAGTAACTGTTTTAATACTATAAAGTGGGGATTGTATGTTTATTATATGATCGACCAGTTACCATTTGCGTGTAACAACTATTAAATTGAATAATCAGCATAGGTAATGTAGTTAGGTAAAGATACCTTACCAAGCATTGTGGCAATTTTACCTACTGTTAGGGCTAGTAATTATGTTAAGATTGGTTGACTATACAATCATTAACTGTAAAGTTCAAATGCAACTTGTATAACTTGCATGGACCTAAAACTGGTGCCAATTGTACCTACCTATAGATTTTTTATAGAAGAAAGTGGTGAGACGAGCAAACCGTTCACCTGATGGTGAGTGCAACGTCTGCCCATAACAAATGCTGTGTCACCCAGAATATTTCTGTGTGGCACCACACTGCGCCCGTCACCTTGAGACGTCATTCTTAAGTCTCATATGCCCAGTAATTACGTTCTCAGTACCCTCAATTCTAGTAATGTTTGCACA
>DWIA01000561.1:0-10212 GCA_018248195.1 Archon apollinus
GCGTTACTTTGCGGAAATCCATGATTATAAATGGAATAAAGTTAATTTGCTAAGATCCGCATGCAAAATATAAAATGATGTGTATAACCTAGCTTTAGAAGAGCACCGTCCGCCCTCCCACAATAGCGTGCACAAGCAAATCAGTGCCGGCGCCAGGAACCGCCACCAGGTACCCTTCACCAGGTGCTCTTCTAAAGCTAGGTAATACACACCATTTTATATTTTGCATGCGGATCTTAGCAAATTAATTTTATACCATTTAGAAACGTCGGTTCTCAAATAGCATATGCCCTGTTACAACACTATCTTCAGTGCACCAAACCGAAACACAGCTTAAAGCACGATTAGCCTAGTGATCTGAGTACCTGACCTTATCATCAGAGAACCTTCCTGGGTTCGAATACCAGCCGGAGCCAACATTTGTGAAAAATACAAATTGTTAATTTTCGGGTATGATTGTGTTGTACGTGAGAAATCTATTTCTGTGAAATGTGTTCGCAATACTGGAGAAATCCGTGCGTAAAGTATCTTTTCTAAAAGAAACAAGAAATTGATATTTTTTGAATGATGTGACGAGACCAGCAAAACCACCGTCACCTGATGGTAAGTGCAACGTCTGCCCGTAACAAATGCTATGTTACCGATAACATATCTTTGTTTGCACCAAACTGCGGTCGCCACCCAGATACATCAGTTCTTAAGTCTCAGATGCCCCGTGATTACAATAGCTCTCAGTGTCCTCCAGACCGAAACGTAGTAATATTTGCACACTACTGTTTTACGGCCGAATAACTAGCCCTGCGGTGGTACCCACCTAGACGGAGTCCTGTATAGAAATCCTACCACCAGTGCTATTTGCGTACCAGTAATATTTATCGATAAATCCAACACAGGTAGGTCAGGATGAGTGAGTGCCTCTGTGTTTACTCGTACACTTGTGGCACTCGAATATCTCCTGCGCAGTTGATAGCTTCTGACTGTATTTGGAAATTGGAGTCGTGGCCATAAATATACATGGATAATTTTAGTTTGAACAAAGTCGCACACAAATGTAGTCAATAAATATCACAAAATGAATTACAAGCGCTTCGTAATGCATGTGAAATATAATTCGAATAGGCACTTCTTTGACTAAAAATTCAACTCAATAATATTTCTGTTTGTAACTACGATGCGACATATCTATGCTTTCACTTAGTGGACCAATAAATATTTTAGTATCCAGTTGTAAAACAGTATCCGTGACAAAGTGTATAGTACGTGACTTTTTTCACAGAGACATTGGTCTGTTTCCGCTTGCAAAGCACGTAATGGACTGTAGGATACATTCGAAAAAGAAACTTTACTTTTTTACTTTCAAAATTAAAATAGCGAAATATTAAGTTAATTCATTATCAACCTCTAAATATTCCATTGCAGGAGGTAGGGTCCTCCCGATGTTAGGCGATTTGTCGTAATCGCTAGGAAGGCGCGCTATAGCAATCACAGTATCAGACACCTCTCCAATTAGACGCTTCTGCCCACCACCGGATCTGATTTAGTCCACCATCAAAACGCCAACAGCCTAATGACGACTGCGTGGCCGAATGGTCAGAGTACCACACTTCTACGCCGCGGGTTATGTTCCTAGCTCCAAAAATACCAGCCATAGCTGTTTTGCGTGCAAGTTTCAATTTAGTGATAAAATAAAGAAAAAAGATGTACTAGACATCAACTATTCTGACCGGTGGCGGGCAGCAGCGTAAAAGGTGCAAATTGTCTGGTACTGTGATCGACAATCCGCCTGCCAATCGTGGAGATTACGTTTAATCCTCCCAACTTGGAAGATGCCTATGTTCAGCAGTGAACTTTTAGTGGACGTCGTTTGACGGGTAGTACCATTCCCTTTAATATGATCCAGGTGAGTGCGATGGTTGCCACATGCGTCATACTTATGAACTAGTGCTGCTTGTGGAGGCTGGTCTGTTAGTGCTTTAAATACATTATCCTGGTATTGTTAACACAGCTATAATCGTAACAGGCGTTGACGATGATGAAAAGAAATATTTCCTGCAAAAATGTAGGGACTACATGTTTTAGTCAAACAAATTCCTTGAATATTTTTCTCTAAAAGCCGGGGGAATTTCGGTGGTATGTTTACGGCATTACTCTCACATTGTTGTAATGCTGTGCATGTGCGCAAAGCTGTTGTTGCAGGAGTGAAATATTCCTTGAATTTATATCACGGCCACGTGCAGTTTCACTTACATAAGAATGATTTACAATTTTATAGCCCAGATGTTTCTGTTAACTCTATTTTATTTTTATGATAGCTTTAATAATAAAATTTTACGTGAAAATCTTTTGTAAGGGAGCCATAGTGATTTAGTAGATTATGTGCTCGTGTGGGAGCTCCGTATATAAATCTGCTACCTTTCTCCTCCTCGGATACCTATGAATTTCCTACTGTTAAGGATAGGCCTCATCCTATTTTTCAGATGGCTATGGAGCCGGTAAAAATCGGCCACGCTGTCAGGAGGGGGTCAGCTGACTTCATATGCCTTCGAAATATTATTTTTTAATCACGCAGGTTTTACCGATTTAACAATTTTAGAGTTGTCGGCCCCGGGGATGAAACTCAGATCACGTACACTATATTTATGATAAGTGCCATGTACCTGAGTTACCACGGCTTTCCTGGGATTCCCGTGGGTGTTGTGAAAAAGAGTAAGAAATAGAATATTTATTGGCACGTCACAAAGATACAACTCTTGTCTCTGTGTGACGTTCCCACAAATACTCAATACAAATACATACTAATAAAAGAGAATAAATATATAAAATATAAATATACAAAACATAAAAGCACTTAATAAAAAGAAAATGACAAAAAATGTGCACAGTTCGTGTTCAAGCTTCTAATGACGGGATCAAATAGGTCGCACAAAAGCTTAAAGTCAGTCTCTAGAGCCCTGCGCTTATTATCACTTGGAACCGAAGTGCATAAAGGAATGCCTAGAAAATATACCGATAGGTGACGGAAGATCCATCTTCCAAAATGCCGAAGTCAAAATAAACAGACTGGTGACGGGCAGCTGTTCTAAGATGTGCCTGCCGAGGTTACGACAAAAGTTTCCCCACTGAAGCAGAAGAGAAATCTGCCTATTTGATGGTAATCAGCCATGAGGACCACTAGTATGTAATGGGCTCGTCTTAATGTAACACGGGGTCACCTTCAAAAGAAACTAATTTCGAAACTCAATTCCCTTTTGCTCTAAACGTTATCTCGTGTTCTTCTCCTTCATCAGCCTGTTGAAATTCGACTGCTGGACATAGCCTCTTCCAAGAAGGAAGGATTTGCCATAATCACCATGCTTGCCCATCACGGGTTCGTTTATTTTAAGTCTAGTATTTTTCGAGGTGGTTAATCTGCTATTTGTCGAAAGCTATGAGATTATTCTGGTATTTTCCTTAATCGACTCTGACGCACCTTACGGGACGAGATGGGGTGGCAGATTTTCTTACGCCGCCTCTACACGGCAATCGTTATCGCATAATATACAATAAAAAAATAACTTGGGGGTTGTTATACTCGACTTTGCAGATCATCTGTGAGTGGTTTTTATATAACATTAATATTCACCATACTTAAATTGGGCTATTTTATATTAAACATTGAATCTGTAAAATTTGTATAAGAATAATTATATCTCTACATAAATTTATTTTTTTAAATGCCTAAAATACGTTTCATATACACAGTGCAACTACACCCGAAAACCAAAAAATTGTGCCTTTTGCAAAACTGTAGCCCCGGCTGGGACTTGAGCCCAGGAACTGGGAAGACAGCTCCGACCACGAGCCGGTCGTCGGTTTCTTTCCCCCGCTTCCTCTTTAGTTGAAGGAAGCTCCTTCAGAAGTGATTATCCATCATAATAGATTATAAAAACATTAAGGTCAAAACACAAGTTAAATTTCTTATGTAAAAAATATAGATTTTTTTTAATTGATTGTCAAAGTAACAGCCTGTGAAGATTCCACTATTGGACACAGGCATCCTCTTATTTTAAAGAAGAATCCAAGTCCACAACGCTCTTTCAGTGTGTGTAAACTTAACCGAAACCACATGTATCCTATAAATATGTTAATCTTTCAGACACCTCCATGTCTGAAAGATTAACATCACTTTTTCATCACTATGTTTTCGTTCTCTTTGTTATGCCTTTGACGATATGATTAATACAGTACATACATACACTGCATGATTATACTTGAGATTGCTGAGGCGAGGGGATTCATTAATGTAATCTGAATTTTAAATCAAGAATTATACAACAGTACAGCGGGTATGACCGCTGACCGACTAACTGGGGAGTGTGAAATGTTGACCGGACTCTGTTCCACATTTATGGATGTCGTGTGTACGTAGGCCGACATCTATAAATGTGGGTTCATTATTCTAGAGCTAGCTAAGCACTGAACAGTAAAATAAAGGTTTGAGAATAGTTTAGAAAATAATTAGAATATGTAATGTTCCCCTAGAGTTTTAATTAGAAAGTAGTTCAATTTAAGATAGAATAGATATAATAGATAAAATAGATATATTTTATCTATTCTATCATTCGTAATCAAGACTTTTTTACTATTATTCTATACAAAAAGTTGTTCTGATAAATTACGTTTTATTAATACTTGGTGCTAATCCTACAGGCGGTAGGATTCCTAACTGAAGCAGTGGACACAGGCCTCTCCCGACATGTCATGAAGAGGCCTATGTCCAGCAGTTGACTTTTATAGACTGAAGAAGAAGAATTTATTTGGCTAATTTAGGCTCTTTTTAACACACTTTTACTAGCTCGATCTGTATGTATGAGTGTAATGAACACTCTTCCTCCTTTTGGCCCGACAGAATATCAACACTGCAGTAACTTTGTACTGTAGCAATATGCTGAGTCGGTAGCCTTTTCGTTGCTGCAAGCCAGTGAGCACTTCTGTTTGTTACTTAAGCTACTTTATGTTTGTATGTGTGGATGTGTATATGTATGTGTGTTCCAGGGGTTCGTATTTTTCAAATGTTGTACATGTATATAGTTATATAATAATATGATAGTTTTATGATTATGGACTGGTATGCTCACCTGTGGGGCATTGCTTATCCAAAATGAAGATCATGTATAAAGGTGATGAATGAATTTCTGTCAAATAACTGTTTTCGTACAGGCTGTGATTAATATAAACCATAATTTTATTTATATCTCAAAAATACAAGATTCCTTACTTCGAAAGACTTGAAAGCATTGACTTAAATTTACGAGCATTAGGCAATGTATAAACGACGTCCATAAATACAGAACCAAATCCGGCGAACATTACACGCGCCCCAGTTGGTCCGTGAGCGTTCGTTCCCTTCATCCTTTTGGATAATTCCATATACATTCCATGCAATTTGAGTATTGCATAAATTATGACTTTCGCTGGGATTTAAAATCAATAACAATTACCCTCCTTAAGTTAAACGAACCAAACAATAAGATAGAATAAAAAAATAAATGCTACGTCGAAAATACTGAAAAGGCTACATTGCTTTAATTACAAATTGAGTGTATGGATTAAATCTAAATGTACCGTAAAGTCAGACTAAATCTAGATACTGGTTGTAGTTCTCGTATATAAGTAGATCAGGTCGACCGGGAAAGGAACACGCTCAGTAACCAGTTGAAATAAGATGCTTACAATATTTTAGTTATATTAAAAGGGGCATTTCAAAATAACTGGAAATTTATCTGTATCGAAAGAAATTCTTGACTTGTTATTTCCTGAATGTGACTTCGTAGGAAGCCCGTCTCTTGATTATAAAGTATCGGGCATTTTATTGTTGTCTATTATTAAACTCTATCGAACAGTGAAAATATTGATGGTATTTCTGACGACCACAGCTATTCAGATAAAATACTACATAGCAAGGATTCTTAAATAGACACGAGTAAGCCACTTAACAGATCCTTTTGTTACCATTCAATATCATTTTGAGTGACCTTGCAGGATTGTAAGCACTTATATATATTAATGAATGTCTTGTCCAAAAATTTATTACGGAGCGCGTTTTGGTTATCTGTAAGACTCATCTTTTTAAATATTTGTAATAATAATGTTAATAGAATCAGATGTTACTTTGCAAATATTCACTATAATAAGGTTAGAAGGATAATTTATTTGATAAGATCTGGAGAAGAAAAGAAAAGAAAAAATGACGGTGACTAAGGGACAGCAATCTATCTTAGTGTAGTAGAACCTTCGACAAAATGTAGTGGAACCTTGCGCCGGCGAAGCCGCGTGTATATGGTAATGTATAAATATTTATTTAACCCTTTTTTTAGAACATTTTCGTTTTCTTCGTAAGTGATTTTAGCCAGCCTATCACGTCTCTTATATTTTATTATTTATTTCTGAATATTTAATATGTGGCTTTTACTCGTCGTAATGTATTTTTTAATCATTATAATAACCTTAAAGGCTTCGCTGTAGTCCCTCAAATGTATGCAATAAAGCGCGGGTTTTGTTAAGATGGAATAACGTTTATTTTGCTTTCTGGAATAGCAAAGTACCTGTTAACTATTCTCTCATATACGGTATATGAAGTATATTTTACGTGATAGAGCAAATCTAATCACGTTCCGGCAGAAAAACAGATTAAAAGCTGAATTTTGTATAACGAGCTACGAAATCAGTAGATCCAATTACACGCAAGTAGTTGAAAGAAAGAAAGAAAGAAAATAGTTTTATTCGTTGCTACGTTCAATACTAATCCACGTTGAATCATGTGCCCTGGCCGATTTCCAACGACGGCGATATCTTTCGAATAATATCAGAAGCTATGAAATGAGCAGAAGACAATAAAGTGCCACAACTGTACGCTATAACGCAGAGGCACTCACTCGTCCTAAACTACCCGCGCTTTTGCGATATAATTGGAGGCAGGCTAAGATGCAGTATCGGAGATACGGGGATATCATCACAACACAGCTAGACCCGATAGTTAACTATTTGTGTTTTTGCACAAAAATGGGTTGAACACCTGAAACAGTCCAAACATTACTGTGTTTCGATCTGAAGGGCACCGAGAGCTAGTGAAATTACTGGGCATATGAGACTTCAGAACTAATATCTCAAGGTGACGGGCGCAATGTGGTGCCACACAGAAGTGGTCCTGGTGACACAGCATTTGTCACGGGCTGACGTTGCACCACCAGGTAAACGTTTTGCTCATCTCGTAGGAGTGGGTACCTCGGCGGATGATGTTGCCAAAGAAAAGGGTAAGCTACCTGCCAAATCGGGTGGTCTGATCTGCGGAGGACGTCTCCTCCATTCAGTAATATTTAATGCTGTCATGTAGTTTCCATCGCAGAAACTTCAAAAGAGCGGTGTTCGGACGTATGAGCTGTTGTGACGTAGTTGTCGACAGATATCGCTACTTATCTGACTACTTTGCCGCAAGTCCATAGTTAGAGACCCGGCCGGAGCCAAAATTTCTTTTAATACATTTAAATACACGAACACGTTTTCGAGTCTGTTTCTGTCGCGATTGTTTCCGTGTCTCTGACACTGCAACCTAGACTACCTCCTATTCTATGGCATGAGCGTTAATCAGACGTGTATAGACTAGGATAAGTAAGTGCATCCGTTTTGCGTATACACTAGCGGTTCTATATAATCTCCTACGCAAATGATATCTGCCGGCAGTATTCGGAAGTTGTCGCCGTGGTCGAAAATCGGCTAGAAAGACATTTACTCGTACTTTTGATTCAGCAACAATAGCTGCAATTTTAAATTCTTTCTTTACGTTTCAAACCCAATAAACCTTTCAACTGGGTATTCATCTGCTCGTAATTTAGGATACATACAAAATTGAGAGCGAGGGGACCGTAATCATTTAGATGATTTTCTACGTCGGTGATCAAAGGATACTAATGAGTCGCCATCCCGTAGATACTTTTCAAAATTGAGCTTTAATGTAAGCAATTTTATTATTAACAACGGTAATATATTAACAACATTTACATACCATAAGAACAAAACATTTGTTAATTTTTCGTACAACTAGATTGTACATAACTTAAGACACATACAAATTTAATAACTGTATTATGGTGGTAGGATTTCTATGCAGGAACGCAGCATTTAGGTAGGTACCGAAGAAGAGCCAGTTATTCTGGGCTAGCGTAATTAAAAATATGAGACTTAAAAACAGATGTCTTAGGGTGACGAGAGCAGTGCGTTACTCCAAATAAATGTTCTGGGTTGCACTGTATTGGTTATGGGCAGACGTTGTACTTACCATACTAACCTCTGATAGAGGAAATAACTGTCACGCGTACTAAAAAAGCAGGCATGTCAGTCAAATGTCAGTGTGTAACAAACTTTGTGCTTAATTTTGAGGCTGCTTAAAGTCCAATGTTGGACATAGGACCCTCTGAGAAGGATTTGCCGTTATATTAACGTATGGCTGGCTTGTACACGCGACATAGTACCGAGTCTCGTTTTGTAACATAAAAAAATATATACATTATTAATGGCCATAACGTTGCTGACCGATCTTGTTCTATAAGCGTACTGATATGTACATTATACGGGTAATCCAATGAAATACGTATTCTTGAAAATAACAACAATTATATTTAATTAAACTAGTTTTTACAGATTTTGTGTTTAATTTTAACTACAATTTTCCCAACGTTTCGAGCGCTTTACAATATCCATAGTTACGGTAGGATTGAGACGTGAGACGTCATGATGTCATAGTTAATCCGGGCTACCTTCAGCTTTTAATTATTATTTTTGGTCCGATCTACGCAGAACGAGCTAACAGTGTCAATGGATTTCTGCATAGGAGTCGTCCCACCTATCTTTTGTAAACTTGTGCGACAACAGTTGAGGTGGTAAATTGGGCATACGGAAGCCAAACGTATATATTTTTTATGGAATAGAAGGACTAGACGAGCAAATCGTTCACCTGGTGGTTGTGTGTGTAAACGTCTGCCCATAAAAAATGCTATTTCACACAGAACATTTCTGTTAGGCAACATACTGCGCTTGCCACCCTGAGAAATCAGTACTTAAGTCACGTAAGTGATGAATGGTTTCGCTTGTGGCGTGGCTGGTGGCTGGATGCAGGTGACCACCGACCGTGTATTATGCCAATCTATGGGGGACTCCCTATGCTCAGTAGTGGACTAGTGATGGGCTGAAATGATAGTGATTGTCGTATGATGTTAAATTTGTTATAATAAAGAATATCACAGTGTTAAAACAGTAAATTTGTTAAGTGTAACGATATTTCACTCACTTCGTATCAACATTCGCATTCTGATTCATTTAAATATGACAAATTCTAATTATAATTTAAGATACTTGTTATAAGTGATAGTAAATAAATGATGTTATCCTGGTTAATTTTCTACTACTGCGACAAATCCCGAAAATTGGCGGAAGCTATCAAGTGTCAGTTTCTACCTGGGCTTTTAAAAAAAATATCAATCAGCTTTTTAAAGCGGGGCGACAAGTCTTAAGATATTAAAAAGGTTAAACTGAATGCGTATGATATACTTATGTGGCCACTTACATTGATTTATGTTACACTAAGCGCACTGTAAAGCCAATACATAATTTTATAGCGGTATCTTATCATGTCACTTCTATAACTTTACTAAAGTCAGGACGTGATTAAACTTTTAAAGAAAATATTTCAGTTGTACATATTACATATTTTTTTTTACTCTTATATGATTTCTTATATTTACGCGAATAGTACATATTTAATAAAACTACATATTTACGGATTTTATCGCGTTTAATTTAAACTATTTTTCCCGACGTTTCGAGCGGTTTACAGCACCCATAGTCACGGGGGGCTGAGGTATCAGTCTTCCCAATGTCATAGTCAATCTAGGCTACCTTCAGCTTTTAATTATTAGTTTTATTCCGATTTACGTAGAATGAGCTAATAGTGTCTTAAAGTCTTGCAGTGGTTTTTCTTTATTGAAAAAAGTGACGAAACGAGCAAAACGTTCACGTGATGGTAAGTGCAAAGTCTGCCCATAACAGATGTTTTGTCACCCAGAACGTCTCTGTGTCCACACTGCGCCCGTCATCCTGAGATATCAGTTCTTAAGTCTCAAATGCCCAGTAATTACGCTAGCTCACAGTGCCCTTCAAACCGAAACACAGTAATGTTTG
>DWIA01000562.1:0-10211 GCA_018248195.1 Archon apollinus
TGAAGGTACACCGGATTAACTATGACATCAGGACATCTGTCACCTCAGTCCTCCCGTGACCATGGGTGCTGTAAAGCATTCGAAACGTCGGGTTAATATGGTTAAAATAAAACGCGATAAAATCCGTCTAGTTTTGTTTTATTAAAAATATTCTCTATATATTTATTGATGGAGGAAAATGACGGGACGAGTAAATTGTTCACCTAATAAATGCAACGTGCCATAACAAATGCTGTGTATTTCTGAAAATTTCTGTGCACCACACTGCAATCCTCATCCTAAGATATAACTTCTTAAGTCTCCCTTACATGCCTCGTCATTACAATAACTGGCAGTGCGGTGGTAACTATCTACTAGGAAGGAGAGAGTAGAGGAGATGTCTTCCCCCGATGTGGGGCTACCGATGATAAGTGACCGGCACCGGGGGGTTGCGGAAGTGTGCGCGAAAGTTAGAGTTCGTGGCCCTGTCAACATGCGGCGAAGATGGAACACCAGGGGTACTAGTCGGTGCAAGTCCGAGATAACCCGTCCTTACCCCGGCGAGAGCGGGCATGCGTTAGGCATTTTCCAATGTATATAAAAAAAAGGGTTGGGATTAAGTGTCAAAGGCACAGGAATAAAAAATACATCTTGATTCCAAAACCCATGAAGGTGTTGTATAATTTGACGACAACATTATACCGGTAAGTGTACTTGGCTTTGATTCGAATCCCAGCCGGGGCAAAACTTGGATAAAAACACAAGATGTTAGTTTTTCGGTCTGATTGTGTTGTGTATGTGAAACTTATTTCTGTACAATACTATATATATACATACAATACGATATACAGACATCGTTTACCATCATCATTATCATCATTTCATACAATCACAAGTCTAGTGTTGAACATAGGCCTTTGATGACATGCATTATATAAAAAAAATATTGGTATCTTGTATTCAATAATGATAACTACGCCAAACGTACGATTTAGTATAGTAGAACTTATTATTCATGGATTAAATTAAAGCGACAAGTTTCAAGTCTGTGATAAAAGAGCAAGCACCGAACTGAACTGCTCTTGTACTATCCGCTGAAATCTCATTTCGACTTCTCACGAAACTTATCGTATATCGTATAATTTAGAAAGTTACAACTGCCGTCGTACTGTGTAATCAATCGCATTTCAACGTCGTGGTTCCATTATTATGTGGTCAATTAGTATACCAGAATTCATATTTTATATCATTGTATTTTTTTATTTTTTTATATATTTAATAATCTTCAGCTAAGAAAGGGAATGGGCGGACTGAATGCCTTGAGGCATTCTTTACCATTAACTCTGAGAGATCCTGGGAGATGTTGACAGAATATGACACAATAGGGTGAAAATATATAACATATATGCTAATTGTTATAAGGAACAAAGAGATAAGACAAGCATAACGTTCGCCTGATGGAAAGTGCAACGTCTGTCCATATCAAAAACTGTCACCCAGAACATTTCTGTGCGGCATCACAATGCGTTCATCGGCTTGAGACATCAGTTCTTAAGTATTAAATGCGCAGTGATTATACTAGGCCTCAGTTCCCTCGAAGCTGCAACGAAGTAATGTTTGCACATTACGGTTTCACGGCCGAATATTGGTACTGCGGTGGTACCTACCTACATGGAGTCCTGCATAGGATTCCTACCACCAGTTTACTTCGAACTTTGTTAACATGAGCCGAGGCAGCATGGGGACCGGGCGCTCCTCCATACCGGCATCTCTGCAGTTGTCGACTTTAAGTGCTGATTCCACCTTTTTCTACCCTTGAGTGTCGCAAAAGTCGACTAAGAGAAAAGCCAGAAAAATCTCTGTTATGCCAGACCTAAATAATGCTGACCAATGACGAGCAGCAGAGTTTAAGTTGCGAAGTGTCTGGTACTACGATCGCCAATCCGCCTGTGAAGCGTAAGACGAAGAAGTTGTTGCTGCAGAAGAAGTGCTGATTTACAACATGCTCAGCGGTAAAGGCAAACATCGTGAGGAAACCTACACTGAGAAATAAACAGAGGACAAGTCAGCCAGACCGCATTATGGAGGACTCTTTTCTGCTCCAAAGTTTTCTCATAAATGAGCGGAAGCCTTTGCTCAATAGTGGGTCTCATATGCCCAGTAATTACGCTGCCTATCAGCGTTTTTCAAACCGAAACACTACTTCTTCATGGCAGAATAACCAGCTCTGCTGTGGTTCCTATCTAGACAAGTTCCTGCATAGGAATCCTACCACCAGTATAATAATAAAAATAATTCTTTAATACAAAAATGTGGTTATACATCAAGTTTTAAAAAGGTAACATAGAGATTTAAAGCCGAGTTTCATTACGATTCGAATTTTAGATTAAGTCAGTTTCTATTTTCTTGTAGATATCTATCTAGAATCTGAAGCCGTGCTGATCTGTCGGGTCACGTCTCTTTATAGCAATAACTCACGTCCATACTTGAACTCCATCCTAGTTGGACAAACTTGCTTAATCAAACGCCTAATTAGGTACGTGACGGAATTTATTCGTTATTTTAGCTAAGAGCTTCTTATTAAGCTATTTAAATTAACTAAGAGTTATCTTAGTTACACGTAAAGGTCGGCTTAACGTCTAAATAACGAAAATAGAACTTACTTTTGCTTTTTGAGAAAGCTATTTCAGAACTTAATAATTTTTATACACTAAGTGTCCTTGTGAATTATTATTATTATATTTGTAAACTATTTTCAACCACAGCGTCTTATTGTCTAAACTACTCATAGCTTAACTTCTGGTAGTATAAAAAGTTGATATATGTTAATTGAAATGTGTAGGTTTAATTATGATGAATTATAAAAAAATGCCAAAGAAAGGAACGACAGTAAATGAAATGAATCTTTATTATGCGACGTAAGAAATACTAATTTCGTTTATCAACATATTTTTTTAATAATCTACTCGTGCCATCGTTTTTTAAAGAAAAAGGCGAAAGAAACTCCGCAGGTCTCTAGTTTCTATGTGTTCCGTTACTGAACAAAGGGCTCATGCAAATATTTGACTATGTATATTTTTTAACGGAAGAAAGTGACGAGATGAAAAACTTTCACTTGATGGTACGACTAACTTCAATGTCTTCAATCCTAGTCAACCAGAAAATTACATTACAAAATGTTGTGTGGTACCACACTGCGCTTGACACCCTAAGCCACCAGTTCTTAACTTTCATATGCTATATAATTACATTAGCTAACACTGCCTTCAAATTGTAATGTCTGCACATTGTTACTATACGGCAGAATAACTGGCACTACTGTGGTACCTACCTAGATGGATTCCTATGTAGGAGTCCTGTCAGCAGTTAATAATAAATATATGATTTTTTTATTCTCGAAGTATTATGAAATGATTACTATAGGGGTAACGTAAAGCTTAACGGTATGAGGTAATGGTCATTTTATGAAATCTGTTTAAATAGGTACATATAGTTTTAATTTTCTGAAATATAGATATTTGGTTATCTAAAAATAATATGTATGTTTTGTTCTATTGCATTTTATCTATATTATAATTAATAATAAACGTAATTTTTTGTAAATTATGATGGTACACACACGCTTATGGGCACAGATTTTTTAGTTATGTGGATAGTGTGTCACCTCTAATTTTATCCATATTTTTACTACACCTTTGTATATCGGTTCATCAAAGAAAAAATATATTTCATCTATTCTATATAGCCAATAGTTTTCGAGTATTCCGATGTGGCATACGGACAGACGGATAGGACAAAATGACGTTTTTACTGTGAAACGCTTAAAACAAAAGTACAACCTCCATGGCTCGGTGACTGGTTTACTAGGTGTTTATATTTCAGATTGATGGCTATCGGGAATTGTTCTGTCTCAAGCAAATTTTTTAATATATGTATTTTGTAATAATTATTTTTAAATTTTTTACGATCATTATAATTTTACTGTATATGTGACGGTAATCTTAAAAGAAAGAATAAATCTAGGTTTACTCGGGCTTAGTTAGAATTACCCTCAATATATATACCCAAATAATTATATCCCTTCACAGATAATCTGAAACCAAAGTAAACCAACCTAATCTAACGTTATTATTAGATAAACCTATGTGAGTACGGATAAACGCAGAAATTATATTTATTATAATTACCCAAAAAACTTGGGTAAGTGTAAGTAAATCCAAAAATAGGAAATATAATTAAAAATTAGGAAAATATTTACACACTATGTAAAAAGAGTAAAATGATCGTGAACAACACATGTGTTACCTTTAATATTTAGTATTTAGCAAATAAATGATTATTATTATTATAAGATCATGTAACATTACATAATGTTATAGTGTGCGTGTTTTTCGACGCCTAGGGTCTTTTTCTAAGAACTATTGAACTCATAATTAAGGATGTAGCAGATCGCAATGAGTATTAATTACGTTGAAAATTTTGTGCTGTATGTACTTAGTTTTCGTCAGAAAAACATTTTGAATAATCATCTTATCCTAACATTATTATTTATCCTCTGTTAAATACTTAAGGTTATTTTTTATAAAAAAATAGATATATACAGTACTTCGCTAAGCTTCAAAGACGGATAAGCTTTGCTTACAGCTTATTTGACAAAGCCTTATAATACAGTTTCACACAAATATTTCAGAGCTCGTGAAACATCACGCTGTTGTGTTGTTAAAGCATCACGTAAGGATTCTCTCCTTGCTTCTGTAAACTTCACTCAAGGAGTTGTAACGTGTAACCGTTTTTGAATTTTGTATTTAGCTACTTATGTTTGTAGGGCAGACCAGGGATGGCTATGTTTTTGGATATTATTGTTTATTTAAAAAACTGCTGCCTAGGTAAAAATAACAACCATTGTAAAGTGACTAGTGAACTGGGGCAGGTTGGCATGAATTTAGTGAAGATAAAATTCAATGTTTAATAATCATACGTATACACTTTGTTAGCCACAAATGTGTACTTAAATGCACAATTAATTTTGTCATACTTATAGCATCCGAACCTTTACTATAGAATATAGACCGTATGAGAAACTTGTGACCCATCGTTCGTTATGGTGGTTAAAGTTTATTATTACTATGCATTCGTAATTCTTTTAAACTTGTTTGTTGGTATGTTAATTTTTATATTGTCAATTTCTTACTACGCATGCTTTGAATTGTCCTGAAATTGTTGCTACACTGTAATGTTTCACTGTGGCAGTAGTATTAGTAGTCCTTAATTTTCGGGTTACGTCTTTGCATATTTATTTCGACATACGGTTTCACTGAAAATCAGCGCTGGGGCAAATGCTTCAGTTTTTTGCTGAGTGGCGCCGTTTTGGCATCACGCAGTTAATTCTCATACACACACACACAGTGAACCCGCTATTCGAAGAAGGTTATTGTATTTTTCTTTTTTTTTATTATAGTTCTTATTACTTTAGTTTGGTTTTTATAACATCGTCATGTTTTATTTACTATATTGTTAATTTTGAATGTGCTTATTTTTTATTTTTGTGTGTGTGCTCATTTGCTTTATTTTTGTCAATGTTGTAAATGTGTTGTCAAATAAATGTATTCTATTCTATTCTATTATTAAAGAAAGAAGTTTCTAACATCGCAAATGGAAAAGTTCAAGAACCCATCTGATTGTGACGAGTTTAGGCTATTAAGAAATGGGCAACATAAAATACAACAAGAATGGTATAAATTCTACGTAGAGCAAATGCAGGAACAAATCACAAATACTCCTAAGCTGTTATGGACGTATAATAAATCAAAATGCTTTAAAGATACCAGATTTCCAAAATCCTTTCTTTTGGTATAAATAATTATATAACAGATGAAGAAATCTTTGAAGGTTTTAACGATTATTTTGAAAGTGTTTTCATGGATCCTGCCCCATTCTATAATAGTTTCTCTGACACTGCAATTAATAATAATATCGATACACTGCAGTCATTAAAGGTCTCTAAAAAAGAGGTGTACAACTTATTACAATTCTTGAATGCCGTATATTGGAGAAAGCTGTGTATATCCCTATTTATCCAGTCGTAGCTCGATCTATTCCCAGTACCCAACATGGATTTATGTGAAACCGATTTATCACAACTACCATCAGCATCTTTACTAACGAAATTCTAAACAGCATGAAGAAAACTTTCGGTAGGGTGGATCACGTTATCCTGTTGCTTAAGTTACAAGCATTAGGGATCCACGGAAATTTGTACCACTGGATTAAATCATATATTTCTAAACGAACCCAAGCAACAGTAGTAGGAGGGAGAAGATCAGACTTTATATTTTTAAAATCTGGAGTAAACCAAGGTTCTCTTCTCTTCGATGCCTATTTATTTGATCTTCATACCTATATCAGGAATTCCAAATTTCTAAAGTTTGCTGACGATAAAAAAGTTTACTATAAATTTTAAAAGAATGAGGATTGCGCTATTCTTCAAATAGATATAGATAATTAAGTAAACTATCACAGAATTAACAGAATAAGTATCAATATAGACAAATGTAACCAAATAAACTTTACGTGCAAGAATAAGCAAATTTTGTTCCAGAACACCATAAATAATATCACTTTACAAAAGTCTTATTTAGTTAGGGATCTAAGGGTGTTTTAATACTTAAAACTCATAATTTTACTGGTAGTAGGATTCTATACAGGAATCCGTCTAGATAGGTTGACACCTACCTAGACGGCAGAATAACTGGACCAGGTCACCCCAGGTCCAGTTATTCTGGAGTGATCCCCAGGTCCTGTAATTCTGCCGGGAAGCAGTGGTGTGTAAACATTGTTGTGTTTCGGTTTGAAGGGCACTGTGAGGTAGCGTAATCACTGGGCATTTGAGATTTAAGAACTGATGTATCAGGGTTACCGGCGCAGTGTGATGTGACACAGAAATGTTCTGTGTGACACAACATCTTTTATGGCCAGACGCTGCACTTACCATCAGGTAAACGTTTTTGCTCGTTTCGCCACTATATCCAATTAATAATAGGGAACTATATACATTACATTACGGAAAAAGCGTATAAAGTGCTTGGATTTGTGTTTAGAATATGTAAGCATTTTAATAACACAACATGTATAAAAACATGTAACATGCATATTGAAGTAAGCGTCGTGCGTGTGATCTCCACAATACGCAAATTATACGTATAAAATAGAATCCATACAAAGAAGATTTATTAAATATCTTAATTTCAAAACACGTTAAGATTGTGGTAACTATGAAGACTGCTGTTGTCGTTATAGACTCCTACAACTAAAAGATAGGCGCGAATAACTTGATATGCTATTTCTACATGGGTTGTTCGGAGGCCGAATCGACTCGCCATAGTCTTGAATTTACGTTGTCTGTTTCTTAATAGCCTAAACTCGTCATAATCACGTGGGTTCTTGAATTGTTTCTATTTGCGATTTGAGAAACTTTTTTCTTTAATAATCGATATAAGCGCTATTGAAAACCATTCTGAATAGTTATATCGTCGTGTTAAGGTGTACTTTGGTTACCCATATCTTGTTAAACTGACTTAACTCAAAATTATTTTGTTTTTTACGTCGGAATTTGCATTTTTACAATATGTTTATAAATTACCTTGAAACTGTATAATTTTGTAACAACTCTATTTGTATTTTATATTTATTTTAAAGAAGTCAAAGATGAGAAAAGCAATTCGTTCACCTGATGGTAAGATAAGAGACACCTTTTGTGTAACATCACCATCACACATCAGGTCTTGAGTCTTGTAATTTAACTGGCTTCTATGTCCTCAATGTCCAAAAGCGAAACACAGTGGTGTTTCAACACCGCTTAAGAAGCAAACGTTGATAATTTTTATCAAATAGATGCAATGCCAATAACGTTATAATTACGCACTTATAACTTATATAAATGCAATTACACAATTATTATTCACGATGACAGATTAGTAGTTGTATCTTAGGGTCATTTATTTAGTTACCATAAATTTTATTACCTTTCTAATATTATTTTGAAAGCATGTTTTCTTGGTTGTTATCCCATTAACGAAGGCTTTCAACATATTGATTGAAAGCCCTTGTTCGTTATATCAAATTGAGTATCTCTTTATTAACATAAGGGATCACACACTCGTAGGTAGGCTACGTAATTGATGATACGCAGTAAATGTATCCCATATCCCTTCATCTATGCCGTGGATTCACCGAAATTATTTTATTAAATTATTTATCGACTGACCCAAAATTTTAAAAATCTCATTATTTTAGCAATTTTAAGTTAAAATTAGGTAACGAACTAATTAAAAAAACATCCACTTTTTGTAATTAGCACCTGAAGATGTGGACCATTATATCATGATTGACTATAACGACGCTCATTACTTTTAACACATTTCATCTTATTACCACTATGACCAACTGCACTAAATAAAGCGGCCAACGTTTATAGAAGCACGTTCCACAGTAATAAGATTGTCGGTGCGCCAGTCAAAAATTATATAAAATTTATCTACGGTTCTAAATGACCTACATAAAACTTATCGAGTCACTAATAATTTGGTTGAAATTTCAAATATTTTTTTCATTACTTCACAAACTGTAAATTTTCGTAACTAAACCATGTGTTAATGCCACCTTTATGTAGTAGATATCATTAAGGCATCCACAAATAAGCTGAGCATGGTGATGGGTCAATGAAAAATGATCTGAAATAACTGTTTATTCGCGAAAAACTTCCGATCTTTTTCCCACGGTATATGTATAACTGTGGTGGATGATGGCGAGATTCACCGTTAAGATATTTGATAGACTCAATATAATATAATACATCGATATATAATACGAATTACTAATACATCTAAAAAAAGTTAGAGTTATTTGCAACTTAGCGCTATTAACCGTTAGCTAATTATATTCGGTATTCTTCTTGTAACGAGCTTGTAAACCGAGATTTAACGTGAAACTGTACACAATACTAATAACTGATTATGATGACTACGACATTCATTGTAATTGTTCGAAAGCAACTTATAACTAAATTAATTGTATATGTTGTTATCATATCAGTTTTTTTTATATAATAAATTGGTATGAGGATATGAAGGTGACAGTACAATAGGAAATTCCCAATAGTTATCAAGCAACTACAAGGCTCCAACCAACATAAATCACAGACTATCACTGGCAGAGAGTAATCGGTGGACGTTTATTCATTCGTCAGTGCAAAATGCTTGCGATTATTTGTATCTGTCTGTTTTGTAAAATGGTATTTATTTTATGTATGAAATAAAGTCAGCGTAGCAATTTTTAATTTAATTTTAAACAATATGTTGAATCTCGGCGTGTAGGTATGTATCTCCGCAATTCCAGTTATTCTGACATCAAGCCCTAGTGCAGTACAGTGCATATGACACGTAAGAACTGATATCTTAGGGTAACAGGCGCAGTGATGCACACAGAAATGTTCTGGGTGGTACAAAATTATTAACAAAATCTGCCTGTAACAATTTTTGGTGACCAATAACATGCGGAGCTACACAGATTTTTTTAAAGTAAGTTCTGGATATACTATCTATGTTGTGAGAAGTGAATGTATGCTGTAATAAAGTCACTTCCTTTTTTATAAAACGTACACAATCGAAGAACTTGCAAAAATCTTTAAAAAATCCCAAGGAATTAAGTTATTTATAAATTAGCTGCAAACTGTTAATGCAATGTGACTTTGCTTCATCAACTTGGTAATACCAGGTTATATACTTTTTGTAACAATAGTTGTCGAAAAGGTGCGATAATACTAATTACAGAGAGACATTAGCTGCAATTACTTCAGCGGATATCCGTCATTTACTCATAAACGATTTGCTAAACATTTTCTTATAATTAGCAGACAGTATTTAAGTCTTTCATTACAAATATCAACATCTTGAATTGTTAACTGTTAAAAGTTGATTTGCCCCAATAAAAGTAATACTATTCGAGACTAGAAAAATTACTTAACATGTACTCGTATTAGACAATTTTTTATTTTCCTAATCATTTTTATTTTGCCTGACAATTTCTTAATTTCATTCCATAAGAACAATTATTCGACTTCTCGGCGTTTCATCATTAAAAAATAAAAATAAATCACATGGCTTCAGTTTGGTGGAGGAATAGCCATCACTATTATAACAGATCTAAATTATCCTGACCAGTGACGGGCAGCAGCG
>DWIA01000563.1:0-10208 GCA_018248195.1 Archon apollinus
CGTCTCTACAGATTTATTATATGTATATAGAAGGTTATGATCACAATGAATGTTGTGAGCTACTAAATAGTCGGCCTTTTAGTCGGCTCGTGTGTAGCAGTGGCTGAGCATTTGATTTCGAGCCTACGGGTCACGAGTTCGAATACGTACGGTACAAAATTTGTCCGGCCTAGAGATAGAGAGATTTTTGTATATATGAAATTTATGTCTGTAAAACGCACGAGAAATCGTAGTGTGTAGTATCTCTTTCTTCAAAGAAAATTATTGTATTGTATCATCTTGTTAATTTTTATCAGCTTGTACAAAGTTCACTCCCAAGTTTGCCACAGGATTACTAGCGATATCAAACACCCCGCACCTAAAGACTATCAACGGGTGATGGTGAAGACAAGGTCATGCTACTATTGCGAAAAATTTGTGTTTGTTTGTTTGTGTGTTTTTTTAACATATTTGTCCAACACTTACGCACAGTCCCCAGCTTTAAGCTGAATTTGCTAATTAAAATTAATGATAGAATCCCTCTGACCTGTCCCTTTAGGTCATAGAACAGTTTGCAAAGCAGATTTTACAAATTTAGGGATCCTGCAGTTAAAGTGTTTGTGAAAATGAGTATTAAAAAAATCCTTTTCGTTATTTTGTCATATTTCTGCCAACTTTACAGTGTTTCGGTTTGAAGGGCACTAAGAGCTTACGTAATTACTAAGCATATTAGACTTAAGAACTGATGTCTCAAGGTGATGAGCGCAGTGCGGTGTCATGCTAGTGCATGCTAGGTAGACGCTGCGCTTTCCTTCTGTGAACTTTTGCTCGTATCGTCACTTACAATAAAAAATGACCTTATTTTACAATTCACACCCATTTACACGGTCATGTAAGATCTAATTTTTGTATATCATTGGCTAGCGGGTTCAATGTACACGTAGATTCGGAATACAATCCGTTTTATCTTTGTTTCTACATTAATTCGTAATGATTCGTCCTTGGATACCATAATTTTAAACCGAGATTTATTTCTTCAGTGTAGTCTTTGGACAATATTTTATTCATAGTATAAAGTGACGAAAAAACAAATCGCGGGCAGAAATCGCTAATAGAAATATCTACCAGAAAATTAAATTGCTTTTAGTATGGCATTGCAATGCTTTTGATAAACGTGACACATCAGTTATTTAGTCTTATTTGCACATTAAGTACACCAGGTTACAGTGCTTTTCAGACCAAAACAGTAATGTTTGCACACTACTGTTTCGCGGCTGAATAACTGGCACTGCGGTGGAACCTACCTAGACGGAGACTTGCGTAGAGGTCCTACCACCAGAACCTAGCGTTATAAAGAAGATTACTTGGGTCGTAAGTCCTTAGTATTATGCGTTAACCAACATAATTATTGGTTAACGCCTCAGAGCAGAAAAGAATAATGTGTATTCAATGTAGGTTATTTACATAATACTTATAGAATGTATTTTTTTTTACTTCACTAGTTCGCACAGTACGCAATAACAAAAATACACAATAACGAAATTCAGCGGGTCATTTTTCTTTTTCTTTTCTATGTTGCGATCACCTCAGTCCAAGAGTTTTTATTACTTATGTATTGATTTATATTAAAAAAAACTTTTTATAGTCTGCTTTATAAAAAAAATATATTTTTGATTGGAATTATTTTTGCGCTTTCTGGCGTTTTGTTTTAAAAACCTATATGACCTTCAATGAGTTAATGAGTCTGTGAATTCATATTGGCATTATGGAATTGGAATGTATTGTCACTGTCCGCAACTAATGATACAGTATACCACCTAGTTAAGCTTTATATCAGATAGGAAGGTAGAAGGAATGGGGGAGACATGTAATTAATAAAATATATAAAAAAATAACTACATTAAACTACAGCTACTGACTTATTGAACAAGTTTTACCTACGAAATTCGCACTAAGCTCAGAGTGGGTGACATCTATTTCTATTTAATTAATAATCTAGTGCTTACGTACGATTCCACCTGATGATAAGTGTCAGTGTTGTTTCGGGAGGTAAACGCACTAGCTCAGTAAGAGCCTATTCACTATTTTCTTAAAGACTTGTACTTGTAATCGGACGGAAAGGCTGATGCAGGCAAATTATTGCAGTCTTTTTTGCTGAACGCATTGTGAATGATGCAGCAAAAGGCTTCTATTGAATGCTAGATGTATCCACAATAAAAGTTAAAAACCTGCCGTGCATCTAGTTGTCCGATGAAGGAAAGACGACATCCCCATCTCCTATCTTAAATCGTTTGCCAACGTTTTTTATTCATTTAATTTTTGGTTTTAACAGTATCGTACGTGGGTATGCTATATCTGCAATGAATATTATTGCTTTCACGACTTTAAAAACAACTAGTTTTTAAAGAAAATTGTGAAAGCAATGTACTTCGACATTTCATTGTAAGAGATACTCGTCGTCAACGAAGCAAATATTATTCAGTTGCGTTATTATTTTTGTTCTTGCTAAGGCGAAAAGTACAGTTTGGGGAAAATGTGAACAAAGCGAGCGAAATCGTACGTGAAAAATGCTGCGTTGGAAGTCTTATTGACGTCTAACGAGAGAGTTAACTGAAAATATGATTTCATCTTGGATTATTTTTAACCACAGCGTCGACTTCCGAATACTATTATTTTTTCTTTTTTTTATTCTCATACCACCTTGTACCCTACCATGTTGTAACCTATCAACCGCGCAAGAGATATTATGGTGTTCCAAATATACACTCAAACGCAAGTTCGTAGTAACGCTCATGCGATAAGATCGGAGGTAGGTTAGGATGCGGTGTCAGAGACATGAGGACAATCATAATACAGCCACATGAAAACTAAGTTTTTGGTTTTTTGCACAAAAGTTTGCTCCGACTGGGTTTCGAAACCAAAACTAGCGGCATCGAAGTCAGTTCGACTTTGACTTTGACCATTAGGTCACACGTTCGTCAAAACTGGAAATATATGTATAAAGTGTATTTTGATGTAAATTTACACATCAAGTATATATAACAACAATAGAATTCGACGTGTCTTTATAAAATAAATCGAGGAAACGGTAATTAACCTCGACGAGCCGTGAGTCTTGGGCTGGTAGATAACTAACTTAAATTTAAAGTCGGACTTAAAATTCAAGCAAAACTTTCTAGATAATACAAAGAATACTGCGTGGCCTGGCGGTAATACTTCTGCGCCGCGTGTTCTGGTTTCGAAGCATATCTGTGCAAGAAATCGTTGGTTTTCGTGTCTGGTTGTATTGTGCATCTGAAATTTATGTCTGTAAAACGCACTCACTATACAAGAGTAATCCCAGAGTGGGACAAACTTTTTAAAAAAATATTAGGTGTATTATAAATTAGGTGTAGCGTGATTAAAGTTGCATTAAAATATATCGCTCACTTCCAATCGCGTAAACAACTTGTTTAACTGAACCTGAGACTTTCTATTCGCTCTTTTTAGAATGTTAAATAGTAGTAAAATAGTATTTTTTTCAAAACATCCCACAAGATTTGAATATGTGGATATGGATATACTTTTGGGAAATTCAGAAGAAAATAGTACAAAAAAATTTTGAATAATTGTTTATTTTTACAAGTGTATTTGTTGTTAGTTTTGGCCACTAAGTTTTATTTTTTAAAATTAATTATTGGAATCTGAGCAAGAGTTAGGCCCATATAAAAATAAATTAATAATAAATTTTTGTTTTTTCTTTGATAAAGTCAAATCCTTTCTTCTCGCCATTTCAAAATAAATATTTTCGTAAAACCAAAGAAGTTGCAGGAATGGGAAATAAGAATGACATAAAATAATAAAAATTGGAATTGTTTATTGCATTAGGATATCGTTATCGTTAACAGAGTTATGTACGTTCAGTAAAGCAAGACATTCTGTACAGGAACTGACGTAACAAGCTGAACTTTGCAGCTAATAAAACAGCCGGCAAACTTTGGAGGCATACCTTAATTAAAGAGTTACTGAAATATTTACAACCACCACCACTGTGATGTTCTGAATGTTTATTTTTGAAGAAAAAATGTACTTAATCATTTTAAATAATTCCTAAAATTTAAATACGCGTTAAAATCTTAGCAACTCTACCTCACTTTGTGATCAAGTTATCACACAATGTGTCTATGTAGTTGTAATAAATTAATTTACAAAAGGTATATCTGCTTGTGGTAGTATTTCTATGCAGAAATATATCTAGGTAGGTACTACCGCATAGGTATGCACTACGCAGTGCCAGTTATTCTGCCGTCAAGTAGTGGAAACATTACTGTTTCGGTCTGAAAGCACTGATAGCTAGTGTAGTTACTGGGCAAATGACACTTGTCAGATGAGTGCAATGTGGTACACAGAAATGTTCCAGGTGACACAGCGTTTACACTTACCGTGGTGAAAGATTTGCAAGACTGACGAGACGTTGCAGTATTCTTTTATGGAAGAAAGTGACGACTATCTTCCATACAAAAATACTAGCTGATATATAGTGACAATTATTTTTTTTGAGTACATGAACTCTTAATTTCGGTGCTACCAATTTGTTTCGGAGTCATTGAGCCTTCTGTTGTCAAGATTTAACTAAAGATTGTTTTTGTGTGTGTAGTGCGCTGTTAGCCCAGCTTTTACAGCTCCGCCGGAGGAGACTCACGAGCAGAGGGTAAACTACAGAAGGTTGTTATTTCTCAGTATTTTTAATGCGAAAAAAGCTACGATAAGTTCCTGTGATTCTCAAGTGAAAAAAGAGAGAGAGGAGGATTTATCGTGGCGCCAGTTATCCCTGCCATCATTTTTTTGGATAATACAATTAAGTCGCTTTTATACTGACATATACCGGCTTATTTAGTAATCTTATTATTTAAATATTTTCCGATATATAGCTTGGCTCGTAATATCAAGCGATGATACGGTCGTGGAATACAGATGAGACAATATGTGTTGTGATAAATTGCTTAACCATCTTATGCCTTGTAAAGATAACGAAATATCTAGAGCACGTCAGGCAAGATACTCGGGGTGTTGAAACGGAATATAAAAAAGTAAAGTATAAAAATCTTTATTATATAACACGTTTTTAAAACGGACTAAGTATAAAAATAGTTTAAATTCAATTGCAAAATTTATCCACACAGACAGACAATAAAGCTAGTTAATAACGGATTGTCATCCAGTTCCAAGATATGTTTAAAGTTTCAAGTCTCTAGGTCCTCGGGCAGTTAGTATAAAATCAATAAATACATTTGACTCGAACAGACATACACAAAAGCTGATAATTTTCTTATCGCAGCTAACAGCTAACAGCGTTTCTTAAAGAAATATAGCAGAGTGCAGTACAAGGTAAAACTTAAAATAGCATGGAAGCATTTTTTATTTCAATAACGGTTGTGCGACGTTCTTCCCCGACGATATAGACAATATAAAATTAATACGAACAAGGGATGCAATTTCCACGCTCCGTTAAATATCGTTTTTGACCGTCGCGTACAGTGTGGCTTTTAACTGAAATATTTTTCAGGTTTTTGCAAAAAGTTATATTAATTTGGACAAGCTTTACGAACGAAATTGGTGAAACTTTTTTGTTTGTTTTTTTTTCATGACAACTAAATCTAAGAGTTTTAGTATACTCATGGGTACACTAGTATAGTACACTCACTGCCAGTCGACCCTGATTGATGGTGGAAAATATGTTGCAGTTGTTAACTATTACTATATACCGATTCACCGATATATATGGTACCTTACTGACACGGTTTTTAAAACACACATAAAATTATCCTGACCGGTGACGGGCAGCAGCATCTAAGGTGCGAAGTGTCTGATACTGCGATCGCCAATCTGCTTGCAAATAAAAATAAAAAAAATAAAAAAAATATTTTTCTGGATATTCTTGGACCTGTCTTTTGAATTACGAGTAATTTTGTTTTAGTGCTTTCTTGACATCTTTTTATATCCTTGTGCAAGTTATGCTGTAAATCTATTTATTTCGGTTATTAAACTTAAATTGTCTGGCTTAGCGGAAAATATAATGTAACGTAAAATAAATCACTGACAGCGTCGCAGTCTCCGAACACCTACGAACTTTCCCGACGTTTGAGGGGCAAAATTTCTAAGAAGCTACTATTATTCATGCGACACGCGATACCGTGTTAAGCGCTAACTTAGGAAAAGTTTATTTTTTATAACAAAAAAGTTGCCTTTCACATGTGAACACAACAGTTTTATGCCAAATAACACCTTATTTTAAGAAGCGGACGATAGTTTTACATTGTTTTCGATTTCTTATTTGCTTGAATATATGAATTGCTTTTAGCTTGGTACGATTATTTTATAAACACCAATCAATAAAGGAAAATCCGACGATATAAAAAGAGAAAAAGTTTTAAAGAGAGCAAGATTTGAATTTAAATATAACCTTGCATAGGTTTTATGAATAATTAATTTACAGTTGTATGGTGGTAGTGTTTGATAATCTTCCATCGCATTTCCTTCCGTGAGTATCCAGGAAACTGGCAAAGGGTCACAAATCACAATATAATCGACAAGTTGGCCAGCAGTATCTTCCGGAAATATGATAATACATAAAGTGCCAACCTGCCTGACTACAACTTTGGCAAATTTGGCAAATGTTAACAAAAATTACAGTTCAAAAATAACGTTTCCTGTTCCGGGATATTCTGGGTGACAGGAATTGGTTACAGGCAGACGTTGCGCTTATCATCGGGTCAACGATTTGCTCGTCTTGCCATTTTCTTAAAAAAATGGAAATTTTTGAAAAGCGGCAGAAGGTTTTAAATATGCAGTGGGATATTTACAGATTGTTACTTTACGTTTTTTAATGTGACTTATATGAGTTATTGACTTTGGTTTTTTAAAAGAAAGGTTTTATATATACTGACCCTATATTACTTGCTACACTTGATTTGAACCGCATGTAAGTAATAGCTCATTTAGTAATTATGTCCCTCAGTCTATGTTCAAATTGGCGCTCGTTAAATGAATGTCTTTAAACATCAAAGGGCATCAATGAATCCATCCCTTTCTGACGGGAGCCGTTGGTGATATAAATTATAATGTTAACAAACTATCAAAGCAGTAAATTACCCAAAACTATTTTAAGTAGATACTTATCAGCAGCGTTGACTCGCCGTGGTTGCGTTAGCGAATAGTTCATCCGCAACATCAGAGGAATCACGGGTGCGTTACCGGCCTTTTAGAGAAGAGCAGGCTCTTTTCTTTTCTTTTTCTTGGAATGCCAACCATCAAGATGGTATAGATTGAATTTTGCACTATGCCGCAATGATTGAAATTCAGCGGGCAGAATTAATCCGAACAATTCCTCAGAACACTCCCTATGATAGATGCGGTAAAAAATGCAGAGACGCAACGTCTCGTCGCAAGGTCAGTGAATTAAGCCGAACGGAAGGAACTTGGTTGTCGACGATTCAGGCCGTTCTTTGTTGCAATACGGTCCAATGCAAGGAACTGGCACTGGGGTGCCCACGCACAGAGATAAGAACAATACTCCATGTGAGAATCACAATCTCTGCGGAGGGGATCTGCTGAAGCACGGAATTCGCAGCCATTTGGATATGGTCGATGAGTCGGTCCGTTTCTATATTACTGCTGTGGGACCTACAGAGGCATCCATAGACGCGAGGATGGTCGTCGCAGTCTATGCGTAGCCAAAGGATGGACAGGTCCCAATTTTCAAGACCGCCGAGGCGTCGAGAAAACATATCCTCTCTGACGTATACACAAACCCCCGCCCGTGGCACAAAGGAGTGTTTCAGATTGTACCCCGTGTAAGAGAGATAAGAGGTATGCGCCGGAGAGGATATTTGCGTCGCACTTAGAAAAAGCAAGGCCGGCTTCGCCGTCTCTAGGTGGTAGTGGACGGCATGGTACTTGCGAACCGGCCTATTCCTGCAACATCTCACTTATATGAAATATCTTTTATTCCATCTGATTGTTCGCTAAGTGACTCTAGCATTTATTGCATTAATAAGCTTTCAACTTCAAATGATCGTACCTTTCCTTCAAATCTCTCATAGGCTTTACCTTAATGCCGCGAAATGTAAGGTAAATTGTGAAAAGAATGTTCGTTTAAATGATGAAATATAAATTTATTTAATTCAATTATTTATTTTGTTCAAGTACATTGAATATAACTCTTTATGTCATTAACAAAGTGAAATAAAATTCAATGCAACTATTGTATAAACTGACGAGACGAACAAAACGTTCACCTGATGGTGACAACATCTGCCCATAACAGATGTTGTGTCACCCAGAACATTTCTGTGTGGCACCACACTGCGCCCATCACCCTGCGACATCAGTTCTTAAGTGTTATATGATTACACTAGCTCCCTCCTCCACATCCCACAGTGTAGTGCCCTTCAGACAGAAATATAGTAATGCACACTACTGCTTCACAGCAGAATATCTGACCTGAGTTGGTATCTATCCAGAGGGATAGGATCCACTGCACACAGGAGTCCCACCAACATTAAGAATTAAATATTTTTTAAAAACCATTTTTATCCATATGAAGTAACTAAATTTTGTTTATTATTAAGTCGATATACCCTTGTATAATAGCATGTTTGTAAATATTTTACAGCTTGTATGCTGACCGTATTCAATACGAAGATACCTTAAATCTTCTGTTTCGGCTTTTCTTGTCGTCTACTTAATCGAGTGGAACTACGAAACGGAAGTGTATAAGATCCGGACAACAATCCACTTTATCTTTAATAGCACAAATTTTATCTTCAGTTTTAATTCATTGTTATTGCCTGACATACTCTATGGAATACAAATTATAAAAGCTTTCGATAACTAGCGCAGGAGATATTATGTGTGACATAGACACAGAGACTCACTCATTCTAACCTACCCGCGCCCTATATAAAGCTTATACAATAAGGTCAGAGGTAGTTTAGGATGCAGTGCCAGAGGTACAGTCTCAAACACAATACAACCAGACAACTGCCAATTTGTGTTTTTTCACAAATGTTGATTCCGGCTGGGGCTCAAACTGAAACATCAGTTCTTAGGTCTAAAATGCCCAGTGATTACGCTAGCTCACAGTGCCCTTCAAGCCGGAACATATTAGCACACTACTGCTTCACTTCATAATAACTGACCCTGCGGTGGTACCTACCTAGACTGATTCCTGCATAGAAAGCCTACCACCTAAATAGGGTTATCATTACTGTTGGCAATCTATATTGATTGTCGACAAACTATATTTGTTATTTAACGTAGAGTTATTTATTAATGTATAATGTTAAAATCAAGTAAACTAAGAAGAATTTGTATATCATATAAGAATGCTATTTAAATGTTGGATATTGAATAAGAAACTAGATGTACAACAAAAGCCCTTTGTTGTACGTCTAGTCAGTTATTAATAATAAGAAATACATGTATAACACATTAGAAATATGAGCTAAGAACAGTCCATAAATAAGAAACTATAGGTTAAAAGACGTAAGAAAGCGCAAAAGAAATTGTACCGATGCGATAGACTAATGATTATTTATTAACCTTATAGTGAATATAAAGAACAATGTATTAACACATCTGAACCCACCTGTAATAAGTCTATGCCGCTCAAACACTAAATATTGTAAACAAGTATAAGGAAAATATGTAGTAAAAGTTGTAAAACAGTGCAGATTGTAATGACTAATTGTAGGTTTTTTGTACTTCCATAGAACATGCGGTATTTTGCCGGTAAATATTTCCGGTGTTTGCAGATTTGCTTAAAACAAACAAATACAAATTGTCCAATCCAATACTAACCAATATTCAATTTTCTTTGATGTCGTTATCAAAGGGATAAATAACAATTTTTATTTTTATCTTTTAAGGATTATGGTTCAAAATAGTTTGTTGTCCGATACCAAGTAAACGAGTTTAGAGACCCTTACATTCGAGGGTTTCATTCAGAGTATTTTATTACTTACATGAATAATTTGAAGCTTGTTTAGGATTTCCCTTGCGGTTTTATGAAATGGGCCTTTAACCTTCTGCTGCATTATTGGATTTATTATTTCTTTTAAAAAACTTTATTGTTTGGACACGTAGAGAGGATGGATGAAAAAAGATTGACAAAACAGATTTACGAGGCGAGTATGAATGGGCAAGCCGGTAAGGGTCGACGTAGGCAAACGTATCACGATCAGATAGAA
>DWIA01000564.1:0-10207 GCA_018248195.1 Archon apollinus
CAAATTTGACAATAAATTAAAAAAATATCATAACTGGCCAAATCCTCAAGTAAAAGATTTTAAAATCCTGTTTTTTTTGTGTTCCGCTAATTGTGCCGGTGTGTATATTATATGTATAGATTAAACAAAAGGCTAAAGTAAGTGTTATTATGAACGTTTTAAACAAGCTTCAAACAAGCTTTACGTTTACCTAAAATTTACACAGACATTATTATTACTAATATTATGTACTAATAATATTTGAAAATGGAATGTGCTGGAAGATTTTTAAATGCTTTAGTACAAATATTCGCGAAATTAATTTACCCAAAATATTAATTGATGTGATTAGAACCTTTTTTATTTTTCGTCATAAATATTATGTTATATAAGAAACCATAATTTATGTAAAAACGCAATTTTTTGGTTTGACGGTCTGTTTGTGTTGTTCATGTGAAGTTTATATCTGTAAATCGCACATACGATACGAAGTTTCACTAATTTCCATCTGGTTGTTTTTGAATAATGATGATGACGGTGATTATTTAATTTTATCTACTGATTGTTAAGTATCCCAAATATTTCTTGGTTATAATCTGTATAGAGGACCACGTGGTCTAGAGGTAAGAGTGGCTAACAGTTGAGCCACAGGTCCTGCATTTGAATAATAAACGACTGTCTTCGTGTCTCTCACACTGCATTCAACGCTGTCCAACAATCTTATAGCATTACGTCGGACATGGAAAGATTAGGGTCGAGTAAGTGCTTTTGTGAGCTTGTGGCACTATAATATTTAGAGTTGTAGCCGTGGTCGAAATCGGTCAGAAGGACATAATCTGTATATTTTTTTTTAAATTTCTATAATTACTATAACACTTTTCTAACGGCTGCGTAACTTTATCAGAAACTTTAATATGTACTAAAGCTTTAAATGTTTGAGTAAGTTTCTTAATTACTTCGTTTAAACTTTATCACTGAGCCAGCGAAATATCTCACTTGGAATGCCCAACTTTAAACGATTTTAAATGTTCTTATTTCGATTATGTAGTAAAAATGAATTTCAAATTCGCTGACATTGCATTAAAAGTTTTCATTGATTATATACGTTTTGGCCGCCAGATCGGGTGGTCTTATCTGGGGATGACGTCTCCTCCGACCAGTAATCTTTAGATGTTATATATACTAGCTATGCCGTACAATATCATGATCAATCACAATGCTAATAATATAAGGATAAAATAATAATATTGACAGAATTAAATTATTGATAAAAATCTAAAGTATTTGTTTATAAATATCCGTCGTAGTGTAAAAAGTCGTTATCGTTATATTATTTGTTTAGTTTTCGTCATTAGGGAATGCAATCGTTAAAAATATTGTCTCAGTCTTTAATCTTGATAAAGTGGTAAGGGAGTTATGGCAAAAATACTTTTTACCAGTGTTTTTAATTAATATAAATACATTAGTAAGATAATAGCCATTGTTCCTCTGGTATTACAAATGTTTATTTGCGGCCGTGATCACATACCATCATGTGACCCGCGCGCTCCTTTGACTCGCCTTTTATAAAAACAAACAAATTTGTTCGGTTGGTCAAATCTTTTGTCGATTGCAATTCCTGACGCCTCAGAACTTGGACGCTGCCGATACCGTCACCGCTCTGAGCAGCTACGTTAGGCGTTTTTCACAAGGTTTCTCCGCTATCTGTTGGAGTCAACTAATAACTGGTGCAATATGACAAATAAAAAAATACAGTATACGTAGAATTGTGCTATTTTCTGCAGAGATGGTGAGCTTGTGAGATCCTCGGGTACTGAGGTTTTTGCATCCAAGTCTTAGCGTAAGCTGTTGGTGATAATAGGGTTCCTTTCTTATTGATTTATACTCATCTCACTGAGGAAGTCCTACCAATATTTTTGGTACTATACTGCGAAGAGTTGGACTATATGATAATTTTGTATATGAGATTTAAATTATTGTAAATAGTTTACTACCGTTGTTGCAGTTGATTGTGTGTAACATATAATGTTACACACAACAAACTAAACAATATCTGCCGTGTGGTGGCGGCATCTCTCTACCTGACAGGCTCTCTAAATTTGCCATCCCATTTCGTCCCGTGGGCGTCGTCAAACTCAACTAAGTGAAATACCAGGAAAATCGAATGACCTCCATTTGATGGCAGAATAACCGTCTCTATTATATCTCTATTATACCATTTTCCTGAACGGTGCCGAGCAGTAGCGTCTCAGGTACGAAGTCTCTTAAACTGCGATTGCCAAACCGGAAAAATTACGTCAAATCATCCCAACCTGGGCAAGGCCTTTATTTAGTGGACTTTTACAGGCTGTTGAAGAAAAAGAAGAAATTGTTTACCATAAATAAATAAAAGAAAATTTCGCCCTCTCTGTTGAACTAAATTAAAAGTTCTGCTAGCTGCCGTCTAATTAGTTATTAACATTTTAATCTGAGTTGCCCGAAGATGAATGTTGGAATTACGACTGTGACCAAAAAATTAAATTACTTTTAGGCGGTAACTCTTAAGTACTACTCTTTGTAATTTAGCCGTAGCTAATTTTAAAATAGTTTATAAGTATTAATTAGTTGTCTGTTAATGACCCCTCTTGCAACTAGTTAACAAAATCAGGCATTACTTGCGGAAATCCTTTCTAGTAAAGAATAAAAACAGATCGTGTCCAAGACACACGGCATCTAGACACAAAGAAAAAATATGTTACCAATAATGTGTGAATGTGACATCCTAGAAATATCCTTGTGCAGAACACAGGCCCCTTGCCACGCTGCTTCCGTGCAAGTTCGCTGAACTAGATGCTCAGACATATCATACGTACCACACGTATTACCATAATATTCAAACATCATTGATTTCTCCGATATACAGTTTTCTTTATGATCTTTCCCTTCATCGAATACTTAGTAAATTAATGTTTTATCGGTATAGGCACCGGATATCGTTTGTTTGTATTTTACAAAAACGATGTATTTTTTCTAGTGCCTTCTTACATAATATCATTTATAAATCTATAATATTTATACATTTACTGCTGGCAGAATTCATGAAGATACCCGTCTAGTTAGGTGTGCCGTAGTGCCAGGTATTCTGCCGTGAAGCATTAGTACGCAAATATTACTGAATACGATCTGAAGGGAGCTGAGAGCTGCCTTGAGATGCCTTGATGCTGATTTGAGACTTAAAATACTCATATCCTGGGGTAACGAGGGCAGTGTAGTGTCACAGATTTTGTTATTGGCAGACGTTATGCTAAAAACCTCCATCACTACTACAATGTTACAATGTTGTACAATGTTGTATCCGGTGGTGACTCCCGGTGACGGTGTTAGTTTGCTTGTGCACGCTATTGAGTGAGGGAGGGTGGGATCAGCTCTTCAAAAACTAGTAGAAGGTAATATACACCATTTTGTTTATGTGTAACTTACTTATGTGTACTTAACGGATCTTAGCAAATTAACTTTCCTTCCTTAGTTAGAATGGATTTCCGCAAAGTAACGCCTGATTCTATTAACTAAACGTTACGCTTACGTAGACGTTAAAAGATGTTTCATTGTTCTTTCATTTAGTTCATTCAGTACAATCACAAAGAGATTGTACTTGCAGTTTTTAATGTAAGGACATTTATTTAATCTCCATGAGTTAAAACGCATCAGTAAATCTGATATAAAAACTCTGGTACATATTTTACAACATTTTCCAAATAATAGCCATGCGATAAATAGTTTTTTTTTTAAATACTATTTATCGCATGTTTTGTTATAATTTTAATTATAATATTTTCCAAAAAAGGTTTTAAAATCGTAATAATTAAACTTGCTTACGATGATGATAATAAGACCTTTACTTAGCAGTAAATGGGGGTTTATTTGTAGTATAAAAACAATAAAGTTCAAGCCTACAAATGTCCCACTGCTGAGCACAGGTGCTGCCGCGTGTGAAAGCCCGGCACTTGTGCTATCACAGTCAATGAATATTATAGTAAATTATTTATATTTTTAAACTACTGATCAGGGAACTTGACTTTACCACGTGCTTAACGGTGAAGAAAAACCTGCATGTCTGCATGTCTAACATGTGAAGTCCGCGAACAAGCAATGGAGCAGCATGGCGGGCTCTTCCCGGCTCTGCCTGGTGAGGCCTGTTCTCAAGAGTGGGACATTTATAGGCCGAAACATTCTCTTCTTTTTTGAAGTTCCAGTGATTCCATTTTTTTAATCATCATTTTCGATAAATCTGCATTATGTACGTCTTACAAACATAAACTGCGCATACACAGAAACCAAGACTCAGAAACAATTACCTGCAGGCCCTACATATTTAGATCTTTTACGTAAATTTAACAAAACAGCAGTGATCACAGCGCAGAAGCCAAGTGCATCAATTCCGTTAGGAATTTCAATTAGAGAAAAAAAAAACAATTTTCTTTCCAAATATTGGAATGTCAAAGCTAACTGGTCGAAATGGGGAGAGTTCTCGAGTTAACCTTAAGTAGACGCTTTTGCATCCACGTCGGCTGCATATCCAAAGGGAAGTAAAAGTTTGAAAACAGATGCGGTGACGCTCTGATAATGTACGTAACCAGATTTCTTTGTTATTGTTTCCTTAACCATACTTAATTTTTAGAGTTTTATGTCGATCTACTAGTTCCTTACATTACTTATAGCAATAAATATATGTCTTCTTGTGTGTCTCTAATTGATTAACACTGTTATTTAAAACGGAAATAAAAAATATTTCCATAATATTAAAGTAATTTATAAATTCAGTGATACAAAACTAAATCTATATACAAGACCAAAACGAAAAGATTTAAAAGACGATAAAAATTTGTATAGCACTGAATCTCCAACATATTATTGCTTATTGGTCAATCCCAACCCCTTTTGCTTTGATATAGCACATATTGACCACGGTGATAACTTCCGAATGGTGTAGAGAACCGACAACTTGGCAGAAAATATTACAGTGCCACAAGTGAGCTTGGAAACAGAGGCACTCGTCCTTACCTCCTGCGCCAGAAATGCTTATGCGATAAAATGGGAATTAGGCTAGGATGCAGTGTCAGAGATACGGGGACGATCTTTTAAACTTTTACCTAGACCGGTGCCACTCACACAATTTATACTAGCACAGATTCATACTTGCGCTTGCTAGCATTTCGAGTACGGGCAAACTAAGGTCTGTGACTCGCGTTTAGTTATATTACTCTGACTATATAAACAGTATAATAATAGCTAACTCTCACTGCTGAGCACAGATATCCTCGTAGTTTTTAGAAGTATTTGGGCCGGAAAAGGTCTGTAACGCTGCTCGCTTTCTATAATATTTTAAGAAGAGCGCCCAAACTAAGGTTCAGGTTTGAGCGCATAGCTCAAGAGCTGTGACAGTTTTTTTTTTCAAAAGAATACAAAAAAATCTCTAATATATAAATCAGGAACATAATTTAAATTGCCAAGAATTTAATCGCCATTTTTTTATGAACGAAAGCAACGAGACTTTCTTTACAACGAAATGGTAATGCGGTAGTGCCTGAAAAACAAAAATGTCTGCAAAATACTAATGATAAATAAGTAAGTAAGTAATGCGTGGAAGTAATAAAAATCTGCTTCTTCATTTAATACAGTGTTAGGGCTCGTAAATTATATGGAACTTTAGGAACGACTACTCGTTTACATAAGTTAATAACCTAAAAAAATCATCCTTGGATCATGTAAAGTAAACATTCAGTGATAATATTCATTATTTAAATTGAGAATTTTATTGTAACAAAGAGAAATATTGACACTGATTGAAAACCTTTCGTTATGTAATATTAATTAAGAAATTAAAGTTTTGCTTTCACCCTATTTACTGGTGTAAACTATACTGCTAACCAATAATAGTCTGCTTCTGCGACGGACATATTTATAATTAATATCAACAGAGTCACTTGCTGAATGTAATTTACCTGTGCAAGCGTTCATCGATATAGTTAAATATATGTTAGTATGTATTACTTACCCGGCACGTGAGTATACTAGACGTTTAAAAAGTTACTGTCGTTCTCAAATAGAAGTGTAACTTGTGTAAGAACACAATGCTTATTAATCTGGTGGTAGGTTTTCTACGCAGGAATCCATCTAGGTAGGTACCACCGCAGGGCCCATTATTCTGCCGTGAAGCAGTAGTGGACAAACATTAGTGTTCGGGCATTGATAGGTAGTGTAACTACTGGGCTTTTGAGATTTAAGAACTGATGTCTCAGAGTGACGAGCGCAGTGTGGTGTCATACAGAAAAGCTCTGGGTGACACAGTATTTACAATGGACAGACAGACAGAGAAAGACACTTACCATAATGTATACGATTTGCACGCCTCGTCAGTTTCTGCTACAAAAAATTGTAACAAATAAATGTCTAGTACGTTTTAAAATTACACCTCAGGCTAGACGTATTAGATCAAACAAACAAATATTTAGGTAGGCCGGACTGATCATGTCATGAGAGCGTCTAACAGCTTAGCTGTGGGACATAGCAAAGGGCTCGAAACGTCTGAATCTTAAAGTCAAATAACACCTAAACAGTATCGTTTAGTGTTCAGAGTTCAACATTTGCCTAAATACTTAAAATGAGATTTTTATAATTTCGTACCATTATACAATTATAACGTACTTTGCTACATTCACGCTTGCTAGGTGTGCTGGCAATGTAAGTGTAATGATTTACAAAGAATGCTTTCGCCCATTCTCTGTAATAATCTAGACTGCATAGATTAAATAAACTTATAAATTGTTAATCTTGTGGCACCCTTGTCAATTAAACTATACTTCAGCGGCATGCTCGTAAATTGAGTTAAAAAGGTTCCCGACAGACTAGGCCACATATCCGCACTGCGGCAATTAATCTTATGCCTATCTGATTTAAATTCCATCTGTGCGTGGATAATTACGCAATCAATTACACCAACCGTCTAATGCTTTGGACATGCTATGGTTTGTATATTTGTTGTAACGTCTTTGATAATGTATATTGATTCAGAACTGTTAATAATATTAATTATAAGAATAACGCCAATTCTCGGTTCACAAATTATTTATTTATTAAGCCAGGTTGTGCCAGCGTAGATTACTAAACATTAACAACAAAGTTATTATTTGCTGACTATTATATTTATAAGGTACGCGTAAACAGAACACAGTGTCGTTCTGTGACTCATTTTGCATGTTGGTTAAGCTAACGCCAAGTGAGGTACAAATTATGAAAGACAAAAGATGGAAGTACCTGTTGTATTCCATAATTTTTACTCGATGATCGTCAAATCACAATTTTTTGATGGATTTTGCACTCACTACCACCTGAACGATTTGCTTGTCCGGTTACTTTGTTCCATAAACAAAAATGAATCGCGCACTATGAAACTTCAAGCAAGCACCCGACCTCTGAGTTATGACTATCGACGGGATTAACAATTCAACAGGGTACTTAATACGAAGTCAAGGCTGTTAGACTGCAATTAAGAAGATTACCGCCGAGTTACGTCCGACAACCGTTAATATGTATGTTTTTAACTGAACTAGACATAGTTGAATAATGTATAATCTCAGTTTTAATTTCCGATACTAATATTATTATTTTTAATCCAATATCATGTTTTTTTTGGAACGAAGTAAAGAGACGAGTAAATCCTTCACCTGATGGTAATTGCAACGTCTGCCCATATGAAATATGATGTCGCGTAGATAATTTCTGTGTGACTCCACACAGTGCTCCTCACAATGAGACCTCAATTTTAAAGTCTCGTATACCCGGTAATTACTCTAGCTATCAGTGCCCTTAATACCAAAACAGTTTTACTTTAAAGTTTTAAAGTCTCATATTAAGTCTCCTGCATGAAGATCTACCACCAGTAAAATCTTTTATGTGTATGGTGTTTTTTGTATGGCAATAACAACTATGTATTTTATTTCTTGATTTTATTAAGTAAAAAATTAATAATTTTGTACTTTAAAAGTTTACAATGATATGAGTAGGCTCTTTTCTTGATAGTCCCTAAATTGTATAGGTTCTACGAAACCGCCAACAGCAATAGCGGATTCCGCAAAGTGTTTTTCCGTGGAAAATTGAAAATTAGAAAATTCCGTGAAAGACGAACAGTCGTGGAATGCCAATCATCAAGATATCGGTGGTAGAGTTTTGAGTTGTGCCGCAAAGTGCGATGGTGAAATTCAGCGGCTGGAATTAATCCGAACAATTCCTCAAAACGTGTTCTGTGCTCAAATTATAATTGATATTTTACGCTATACTGTCTCGTGTTATGAGCATCCGTACTGTAAAAAAGTAAAGTATCAGCTTTGAATAAATATTCCGCTGTTGAGCACAGGCGTCCTCTCATTTTTGATATGGGTTTGGAGTCGGAAAGAATCCGCCACGCTGCTGCCATGCGGGTTGGAGAACTTTACATGTAGTGGTAATATTTTTTATTTTTCAGACAGAGGTTTATGTTCACCGCTGAGCACGTGGTAAAACAGCACTTAAAATTGCAGAACAAATTAATTTTGCTAGTACCGGGGATCAAACTCGCATCACTCGCGTACTATGAAATTTAAGGCGAGCGCGCTGCCCTGAGCTACCACGACTCGTTGGCCATATCCATCCTGTATTGGATATTAATATCCAGTTAGAACTATTAGCGAAGTTAACCAAGTTTACACAGCTGCTGCTTGGTAATTATCAAGATAAACAGGACATGGGGATCTGTACATCGTATAGCATTATA
This sequence comes from Archon apollinus, assembly GCA_018248195.1. Lineage (NCBI taxonomy): Eukaryota > Metazoa > Arthropoda > Insecta > Lepidoptera > Papilionidae > Archon > Archon apollinus. The sequence continues at coordinate 8,768 of DWIA01000564.1, forward strand.
TGACATATGCATGTATATAGATATTTAAAAAACGATATACGTGCAAAATAATCCTAATACTAAAACATTGTTTTAATATTTAGTGACAATAAAGCTTAGTGTAGTTACTAAACACGAGACTGAAGACTGAAGAAGAGCACTTTTACTGGTGGTTTGATTCCTATGCAGGAATCCGTCTAGTTATGTACCACCGCAGGGCCAGTTATTATTCCGTAAAGCAGTGCCGAAAGGCGCTAATAGCTAGTGTAAATAAGGGCATATGAGACTTAAGAACTCATGTCCTCGGCTGATGCTCGTCTCTTCACCGAACCACGTAATATAGATTTTCAAGGCTTATTTTTATAATATTCATTGTTCTTTATGTCATAAAACCGATATCCGCTAGGGAAGACAGGTTGTTGAGTGGCCGCCACGTACCGGTAAACATAGTATATTACGACCCACCACTAGACGACCTATGCTGTATTGCGGGAAGTCGATGTATGCAAATGGCACAGGACCGTGTTATAGGGCAATCTATGGCTGAGACCTATATTCAACATTGAACAGATTTTTTTCTTAATTGTAAAAATTATAACATAAACTACAACAAAACGAGACAAAGGTGAGCCAGCAGTATTGAAAGTAATCAGTCACCAGAGTCACAAGTATTGGGAGCCAGACAGTTAGAAAGATGCCAGGGATGACCATCGCAAAGATAATAACTATACTATCGGTTGATAAAAGAATGTACCGACGAATTTTTTAACGTAGTGTAACGGCTCCTATATTCGACGTACAGTTATTGGTTACAGCTACTATTCGTTTCTAACTTACGAGTAACGGGGCGTTATGTAATGTTCTACAACTTGTTTGCGTAATCTATGAGGTACGATCGTCCGTTAGTTATAGAAACAGGTTTAACTAAATATTCGTAGATAATTCAACGGATCGCAAGGAAAACAGTTCGTTGTGAGAATATAGGAACCGAGAGTAAGTGACAACTGCTGCAACAGGGCCCTGGGTTCAAACCCAGCTGAATTTGTGCAGAAACACGAAAAGTTGGTTTTCGGGTCTGGTTGTCTTCGTGTTACTGACACAGCGTCCTGGCCTACCTCCGATCTTACCACAGGAGCGTTACCTCGACAACGGGTAGGTGAGGGCGAGTAAGTGCCTCTGTGTTTGCGCATACACTTGTGGCACTATAATATCTCCTGCGCAGTTGATAACTTCCGAAAGTATTCGAAACTTGACGCTGTGGTCGAAAATTAGCCAGGAGGACATCAATTATTAAGTACATTAGTAATTAGTCAATGCAATATAAATTTTCTTTATACATCAGTTATTAAACAATGAAATACACATAGAAAACTCAACATATTTTCATGTTTTCGAGAAGTCCAATGGAGGTCTTTCTTAAGTTGGTAAGATTTGCCATCATTACCACTCTTTGGAAGCAGA
>DWIA01000565.1:0-10203 GCA_018248195.1 Archon apollinus
CGGATCTTAGCAAATTAATTTTATTCTATTTATAATCATGGATTTCCGCAAAGTAACGCCTGATTCTATTAACTATATAAAGCAACTAAATTAAATTATATATTTATTTCAATGGTCGGGCTTCTGATCCCTTCAATGTTATGTAATTTCTTTAACTATTTAACATTGATATATGATCAAGTTGTTATGATTTAATAAACTGCTACTTTAAATTCAATTTGCTTTATTCGCTCTTGCATGTTTGGAATTCTTCTAGGTTGATACTTACGCAACAGAAAGCAACAAAACATTATTAGTGGTCCGAGTTCATCCGGGTGGGCAAATCATGCCCGATATCTATCAGACTGGTTTCTTAATCTGTTTGCAATAAAAACGGTTTTCGTAAAAAGTAATTATAAATGTTAAAGTACAATAATATAGTAAAAGTGAAGATTGCTTATCATATTAAAATAACTAAAATATTTGTTGCCTTGCATCTATTATATATCTTTCATTGCTTGTTCATCTACCTTGGAAACGGATTCCAAGGATAACAACTGGATCCTGTGACATAAATCAAAATGTGACCAACCGATAACGTTTGGTACTTTTTGGACGAGCCGGTTTCCGCAACTCCACGTCTATGCGGCTATTTAGGTAATTTATACCCCGTAACTATTGTATTACAGAACAATAAATGCATAACAATATTGAATATCCTATACACAAATTGCTTGTGTTATTGAAGTTTGTTGAATTCGGATTTCTTCTGTAATACTTTTTTGTCTTTTTATCTTTTATTAATTAGAAGTTGCCTCACTAAAGGTTTTCTTTTCTACTGTCGGTCCGTTTTACAGAAAGACATTTACTGGTGGTAGGATTCCTATGCAGGAATCCGTCTAGGTAGGTGCCCGGTGGCAGTTATTCTGCCGTGAAACAATAGTGTGTAAACATTACTGTTTTTGGTATGAAGGATACTGAGAGCTAGCATAATTACTGGCCTAATAGGACTTTAGAGCTGATGACTCAAGGTGAGTGCAGCAGTGTGGTGCCACTCAGAAATGTTCTGAGTGACACAGCATTTGTAATGAGCAGATGTCGCACTTACCATCATGTGAACGATTTCCTTGTGTTATATTCATTAATTAAAAGAATCCGGGTCAATAGTTAGCTAAGAGTTCATCACATATTTGAGTTAAATAAGGTTAGAAGTGCCGATATGGACTAATTTCCTCTTCTGTCGTCTTTTTTGCCCCTCATTTTAATTCCCCTGCGTCGTGCGTGCATTTTATAGAGATACATTTCGCAGTTTGGCTGAGAATCGAACCCAGGGCAGAAGTCAGGTACTCTGACCACTATGCAGTCGCCAAATTACACTGTTTGCTACAAAATATTAGTAATAAATTAATTCCAATGTTGATCAAGAAATTATTTAATGTTTAATTTTTGTATGATTAGGTAGAGGTCAGCTTGAAACGATAAGTGGAAACCAAGCGTCGATAGATGAAACACAACATTATTTGTAGTATATATTAATATTGGACAGGAAAACAAAATTGACTATATAGCGCAGAGGTAGGTTTCAGAGGCAAAATATATTCGCGGAAAAATGAAACGACCGAGGTTAAGTTAGCAACGAGTAATAAAGCGTTGATTTTATTTTTTTTAATTGGATAATGTGACAATACGAGCAAAATATTCAAATATTCACCTTATGATAAGTGCAACGTCTGCCCATAACAGATGTTATGTAATCCAGACTATTTCTGTGATGACACCACTGTGCGCCCGTCACATCAGTTCTTAAGTCTCAAGTGCCAAGTGATTACGCTAGCTGTCTGTGCTCTTCAAGCAGAAACACAGTAATATTTACATATCAGTGCTTCACGGCAAAATAACTGGCCCTAGGGTGGTAACTACCTAGACGTTTTCCTGCACAGGAATCCTACCACCAATACATACATAAATATAGACATAAACCTTAATGGCCTCATGGGCTAAATTAGAAATTATTGTATAGTTACATTTGAAAGTGGGCGAATGTTTAATTCCGTTATCCATGGCGGTGCTACGCCGGAAGCATAGAGCAGAAGCGCGGTCTAGTTCTTCAAAAAAGGCTATATTGCCCTTTTAACGAACTATAAACCAATTCGTCATTACGAATCGTCTCAAACGAGTTTCCAGTCTCTCAAACGAGCCCGAATCCGAAAAGGCTTTAAAACCATAGAACAAAAACATAACATTCGTCAGATTGTAAAAGAAGTCTAAAGAGTTCAAATCGCTACTATGTCTGGCGTATGTGGACTGTGGGAAAGCCTTCGCCTCCTTATAAATTTGTGCGGAGCTACGGTCACTTCAGTGCTCACAGAACCGATATCCGTTGGAGAAGTAAGGTTCTCGAGTGACGACCTCGTATTGGGAAATGGTAGGACGTGCACTGTTTTTGCGGGTAGTAGATAAATGCAGGTAGCTCAGGCCATTGCCATTTCGTATCAATCTATGGTGGAGGCTATGTTCATTAACAAACTTGTGGCAGGCTAAACTGATTATGAAGTCGAAGACATATTAGGAAGACATTTTAAGTTTTTAGTAGAAAAAAAATCCAAATGATTTAATAAATAACATCTAAAGATAACGAAATTTAAAATAAACCAAAGGTTAACTGGACGAGTTTATTTATCACTGTTACATAAAATAAAGAAAATTATCCTTTACGATTGAAAAGATTTGTATTTGGTATATTTCTGAAATTTACGTAATATAATTTATCATCCTAGCACAAAGCTTGGGCCTGACTAAACGCAACAACTTCAAACAGTAATTAACTATACACAGTGCTTTGTTACACTATTCCATTTGTATTTAGATACAGTCTCAGACCAATATAGGGTAATTGAACAAACGTGTAGCGTTTCGCATATTGCCACCCAATATAGGCAGTAGCCTAAACTTTCAGCGAAGTCTAGTAGACGTGAAAAGACGTTTAAGTTGCAGAAATTTAGTCCTGAATTTCCGTAAGAACATTTTACATATTTCATGTATCTTAATAACGTAATCATATTGTGAGGCTTTCTGCTAGGCAATTAACAGCTGCGCCCTTGATTTTGGGCCCATAATTATTATCCTTATTAAGGGGGAAAGTCTACGAGCGTAGGAATTTACTATAGAACTAACACTTTTAAACTTTTCCTCTTACACAACTGCATATCGCGGTTTTATTACACAAAGGAGCAGCATTTAGTGCAATAAATTTAAAAAAAATGTGCGCTTTTGTGTCTCATGATTTACAATCATGTCAAAGAAAACACGCTATGTATTAAAAATGTGCTTACCTCACCACCGTGTCCTCGTATTTATTAGCTGAAGCTATAGTACTCGTATAAAGCATTTTAAATGACTGATTATATTGTCATTGCAATGCCATATAATAATTATGAAATTGGCCTCGGCATTAATGCATTTTAAATTACGAGTTTTTAAATTAGTAGGAGATAAAATAATCTTCTTAGTTATTATTTAACGGTGTAGTAAGCTACGTTAATATATCGCATAACAGATTTGAAATTCAAGTGATTTAGATGTATATTCCCCATTAATCTAAGACTGTGTTATGATGGAAACGGATTATTCTGCGATAAAATACATCATAATCGTTTTCCCTGCAATTTGTAAAAATAATTTACTAATTTATTTATAAATTATCAAAACATTTTTATTTATTTACGTACCTATTAACTGTAATTCTATCTGGTTGTACCAGTGTAATTAAAATAATCTTAATGGATACTTGGTGGTTTTTTACGGAGTTATATAATTCTTGCTTTCTATTGTCCCTTTCAGTTGCGGGTAAAAAAGTGGGTAAAACAGCTATCCAGGGCTTGAACGTAATTACTACTGCTCGTCTTCAATATGCATATCTTATCGCCTTAAAAGAACCTGTGCTGTGATTGACATTATACAGTGACTTTATACTGTGCTGCTTGAAGAGAAGTACATAGACACATGAGCATTCACCTTAGTGATGTGCAGGTAAGTCTGAGCCTTGGTATCGTCATTTTAACGAGCCGCGAGTTAAAACAATCGGTGCCTTGAGTTAATTATAGTCCTCAATGCTTTTAGCTATAGCTGTAACGCAGCACTATCTTTTAACAATTTCTACTTTTAATTATGTCGCTGTTGCATATATTTTTATTCAGCTTATAAAAATTGATTTACAATAAGTTGGCTCGAGCCACCCTTGCTGTCAACGTCATTGCCTGGATTTGTAGAAGGGTGGGAGAGGTGTATTCATCTACTAACATGCGTCACTTTCACATAGGGTGATGTGTGGGTCTCCATCTCCATACTCCGCTTCCGTGGAGTTTTTATTTGTGGAAATTGGTGTCAAGGGTACAAAAATAATTCTGAGAGTAGTGTGTTGTCCTCCCGCCACCGACATATTTGTTCTGAGTATACACACTGCATGATAATGGGTGACGTCAACACTGACCTTTTAAAATAAGTCCCCGTTCTAATAAAGTTCAGTCAATCGTCGAGTCGGTCAGTCTCTCAATTCTCCCATTACGGGCAACTCATTGCAGTCTTAATACCAATGACCCTCTGATTGACTCAATTATAACCACTTCTCCTGATCATATGGATACATATGGTCAAATCTCCGCGTCGGGGTTCTCTCGTTATGATCTTATATATGCTTCATACAAGCTTAAACCTTCTAAACAATACTGCATTTAAGAAGCTTCTCGAGGGTAAATTACGACTAGCTTAAGCTTAATGCTTCCAATCTAAACTTTAACTCTGTGCTCGCAGTATCTACAGTTATTAAAAAGTTACTATTCTCAACATTGAAGTCCTCATACTTTATGATGTTCGTGCTCCAGTACCCAAAGCGTTCAAAAGTTTAAAGCGTTCTCCCGCCCTCTGTATGACTTAAAATGTAAGGTGAGCAATGGCTGGGTGTCATCGGGCTTTTGTTAAATTTAAAACATATCGCACTGAAGAGAACTGGTCTACTTTCAAGACGGCTAGGAACAGATGCAATCAGATAGTAAGAAAAGTAATGTTTCAGCCTATAAATATCCCACTGTTGAACACAGGCCTCGTCTCATTTCTGAGAAGATTTTAGAGCTAGGAAGAGTTCACCACGCTGCTTCAATGCGGGATAGCGGACTTCACATGTCCACGAAATATTTTATATTTCTCAGATATGCAGGTTTTCTTACGATGTTTTCCTTCACCGTCAAGCATGTGGTAAATCAGCACTTAAAACTGAAAATAAACAATTTTGGAAGAAAGCTTTTGTCCAACCTCTACTCAAATTTGCAAATCCTAGGCTACCTAATCATTTTCGACCAATGTTTATTTTTCTCTTTCTATTCAAATTTCTGGAAGACTGTGTACATATGCAAATCTCCGTGTTTTTAACTAAACTTAGCCTACTGAGTATTTACCAGTCTGGGTTTTGCTCCGGCCACAGCATCACTACTGCTTTAATCAAGGTTACAGATGATACAAGGCATTTTGCTGACTCTGTCTTGAAATGGTTTACGTCTTATCTTCGAGGGCGTCAGCAGTAAGTAAACCTGGGGTGAAATGTCTCAACTTGGGCTGATATCGAGGCTGGCATTCTGTAAGGCGGTATACTTTCTCCTATATTTTTTCCATTATTATTAACTTCATCACTTCTAATATTAATTGTTCAAACCATCTGTGCGCGGAAGATTTATAGATATTGAGTACCTGACGGAATTAAACAATTCAAGACAAATTTGAACATCAGAGATCATAGAGATTGGTCATTTCATTATGGGGTTACTGTCAGTCTCAAAGTGCTGAGCAATACTTGTTTGTAGTTTGAGGATGCTGACAAAGGTCGATTGTGTTAATTTACCTCCAATATGCTATAATGATATTGTGATTCCATACAGTAATGTGGTAAAAAATCTAGGTCTGCTCATAGATAATAAACTGAGTAAACGTTACGGACATTAGCTACAGAGTCACTGCTACCTTGAGGTCTCTTTATCGTCTAAAACTTTTCCTTACTTATTCATTCTAAGCCCATGCTAGTGCAATCGCTCATTTTGCCCATAATTTATTATGCAGATGTGCGTTACCCAGATTTGTGCCAAGATCTTTTTAACAAGCTCGAACGCCTACTTAACTATTCCATCAGGTACATCTTCGGCTACGAAAGTATGACCTATATCTCCCAATATCGATCTAAGCTCTATTGGTTTGCTATTCGATAGAGGCGGCATTAGAGTGGTATAAATCAAATAAAAAATATTTATTTGATTTATACGCTCATTGATGGTTTTATACGCTCATAAGGTGTTACATAAGATAATATTATGAAAAGTATTTTCAATTATTGTACTTATTTGGCCGTAAATCTATATATAATAATATAAGCTGTAGCACATAGCCTGTAGTGAAATAACCATCTCTAGTACGGCAGACCGGCACGATCTCCAGTCTGCTTACTACCTAGGGTGGCGAATACAACGTATGCTCCAACTCGGGGCAAGTCTACTCCCAGCACACTCTAGAGTGCCCCTTTGAATTGAAATATGTGACGAAGTACGAGACGAGCATTGACGTTCGAGAGTCGTTCAATGGCACTTGCAATGCTTATTCTCGTAAATAACAGTTGCGTTCCTTAAATTGGATTATTATGTGTTAACAAGACTCGTCGCTCTGAGACTTCTGTTCTTAAGTTACATATATCATTGTCATCATGTTATTACACTGGCCTTTGTACAAGTGTCCTTCAACACACAAAAGTTTTTGTATACTAGACCCTGTGGGCAGTATAACAGGCGCTATGGTGATATCCACTTAGGAGGATTTCTGCTTAGGACTTTTACCTGCAGTAATATTATACAGAACCTAATATATATAAATATTTTCGAAGTACGATCTGATGATGAATTGCTGTATATGCTGAATTATATATATATGTACATATATATATATATAATTCAGCATATTATAGCATATAACTTTTTGTACATATATATGTGTATAAGGTATTATGTGCTTTAAAAAATTATGCTTCGGAATCTAACACTCAACGCGAAGCACATAGCCTCGTACACATATTTCTGTTAAGTTAATGTTTTTTTTACTTTTTGTATGGAAGAAAGCGAAAATTTAGTACAATCAATCATTTCTAATTAAGTATGAGTTAACTGCAACTAAAATATACAGTCAATTAAATTTCGCCTTTAACTAGACAGACATTTTTCTTTATAATACAAAAGCATTTACCCAGTTGAAAGTAAAACTTAACTCTATTAATCAAGTAACAACACCTTTGTTATTTTATTGTATAAAAGTTATGCATGAAGTGATTAAATTCTAACTGAATCATCAAACTATGTCTAATCAAATTTAGTCTTGATTTTCGCATGTATTAATTAATATTCGACAACATTTCTTATTTTGAGTCAAACTTTAATATTATAATTAGAAAATTATAGATAATATAGGAATAGGAGTATATATACCACTTTTAGTGATGTTTCCTTTATTCGCAAAAAAGAGACATGAAACGCAAAGAAAAGAAAACTTACATTTTCAAGCCCGGAGCGTGTTCTGCTTCTCAGTTTTTAATATTCCTAAAATAAAATCTATTTAACAGTAAAAAGTATTATTAATGTTTTCTAAAAATAATTGTAAAAGTAATTATTAATAAGATCGCTTAGAATATATTTGTAATACCTCGGTATTGTCATTTTTCAACAAATCTGTAGTTTTTAAGCACCTATCACAAAATTTCTCCATGCTGCGTGCATTATCTGGGTTAACTAAGAGAGAATGTTAAAAGGCATTAGGTCCGCCCATTATATTCCTGTTCAGTAAGACAAATAAACACACAAATTAAATAAATTAAAGGATACATAAATAAATTTAAAAAATCTGTCCATGACGTTTGTTTGTGTTAATTATTCAAGTTATTTAGTGGATTTTTCTGCTGATTCTACGGGAGAAGTAGTGAATACTTAGGTAGCAGTCTGTAAGTATAGTACATTTAAAATAGAATTAGGGGATATTCACGGCTTCATTATTTACCATACACAGTGTGTAGTTAATGCCATCGAAGTTATGCATTCGCACAAGAAATGTAAATTTAGGTAAAATATGGTAGTCAAAGCAAAAATTCGTTAAACACCATATTCTTTATTTTTTAACTTAGTAAATATAAATTTCATTTGTCAAACGTCGTTTTTTTAACCATCAATCACTGTTTCGTAATGAGGTTCGTCTGACTGCGAAGAACCAGACAAATAAAACTACGCGCTTCGCTTTTTTGTTTTTGTTTTTATTGATCGAGCATGTTAACTTTATAAGTAAAGTCTAGCGTCTGTCAATTCACGTGGCTCGGTATAGCTATGCATACATATATTTACATCAAATAATAGTCACGGGAACATCGAACAGTCACGCGTTAAGGTTACAAATGTTATTTAGTTGTACATCAGCCTTGAGATACGTCGCCAGAAAACACCCCCACGTACTCTCAACGTATTATGACTATCGCCTGTAAATATTAATAAAAAAAATATTCGTGACCAGGAACATTAAAATATATATTAGGTAATTTAAAATAATTCAGTTATAATTCGTCATGGTCTTAGGACCATTATTACGTTGGTTTTATTTAAACTAGTTCTTTTAGGTGTTTCATGAAGGTATAAATATTCACTAGAGAGATCGTTAGTGACCAAATACTATCTTATAAATTAATCCCTCCCCACGTGCAAACGACTTATCATATTTATTTATAAATACACGGTACAAGGAATTCGTCCCCTACTTGATCCCTTCAAGGAAAGAATTTACAAAAATACGTTCTTATTGCTCACTTACGTTACACAAAGAACTCCTGTGCAGAATTTCATGTCCAGCGGTTTCGGCTGTGTTGTGATCAATCAGACACTAAGTTTTATATATATATATGTGTATAAAAAGTGAAATGTATGTTTTTTATACATATATGGAAGACTAAGACAAATAATCGGCATAAAAATGTAGGTTTGGTCTCCAGTGGTGGAAGACTTATTATAGATACAGATTATTATATAGTGGGTAATTTATTAGTTATGCAATCATTTTCGCAATAAAATAGCAACGACAAACTACGTAGTGTTTATTGCAGTGTAGTGTTATTAAGTCATCGTACTGGTAAGTCTATTTGTTGTCACACCCCGCGACAAGAGGCGATATCGCGGAGGTGCCAAAAAAAAATTGAAGTTTGAAAAAATACAAACTGTAAGTAATTAGAATTGTAAAATTTCGGGTGGACTGTATTATAGTTTTATTTTTGAAACCGATGTATTGTTTCTATTATTCTTTCTTTGATAGCGTAGGTCTTCAGGAACGAACACCTTTTAAATTATCCTTTATGGACCAGGACTCATTAGGTATGTGTGAAAATAATACACAAAAGTTCTGTTATATACGGAAGTGCGAAAGTATTCCCTATACAACCCCGTGCTATCTTATCACTTAAATGTTGATTATTTATCTTATTATGTTTTTTCTTATATTTGTACCATAGTAAGAACTGTTTGAGACTTCTAGTAGTAGATGCTGTTATTGCGACGACCACGACGACAAATTTTCATTCCCATACATTTACTACAGTACTCCCAAAGCCGTAACATGAAGAGAGCCGCACTCGACTCCCGTCTGACCATATTGTACCCCTGATTTTTACTATCGCACGACCATTATTTTGTCTCTGTTATCAAAATTGACACAAGCACAATAACACAGTTAACATTATACAATACCAACCAATTCGTTCTGCATAGTAAACATTTGATATTAAAGTTAACTCTAAAGTATTATATTATTACGTAATTAAATAGTAAAACTTAACATTTTCATATCTTTTTTTTTTCTCTTTATTTTGAAAGTAGGAGTTTTGTCACACAGTGACTATGTCACTCCCGTAAGAAAAAGACACTTGTATTAACAAACCTATATACATAATAAACAAAAAAAAAACGATTGAACATCCTAAGAATTGAAAACAAAAAACCATAAACAAAAAAAGACACACAATGTATGTTCATCTTCATAAAGATATGAATATTTCTAACAAGATTCGCACACCCGTAAATAAAGTTTAATCAATATTTCGACCTTCTTGGATAGTGGGTCAGCCAAAATACTGTTACAAATACCTACGTTATGATCATTAGTAAATCTCAT
>DWIA01000566.1:0-10200 GCA_018248195.1 Archon apollinus
GAGAGCTAGCGTAATTACACACGAGACTTAAGAACTGATGTCTCAGGATGACGATCTCAGTATGGTGCCACATAGAAATTTTCTAGTTAACACAGCATTTCTTAGGGGCGGACGTTGTAGTTACCATCAGAGGAAAGTTTTATGGTCTCGTCACTAACATTTATTCAAAAAAAACTTTCAGAAAATGACTTCATACAATATTATGATCCATTCAATATTAATTCCGTACGAATGCACGGACTACTGGTGCTGGATAATAATACGAAGTAACAGTCACTAAGTTACACTTGTTATTATCTTATTAATTGAATCCTGAAGTAAGTTAGCAACCACTAGATATATGACGATAAAACACTGCGTTGTGTGATTAAAATAGAGCCCCACCGAGCACCTGTCAAAGAGCGAGGGGCATTAAAGTTTTTTCGCAATTTATGAGATGTAAGATAATTGGGCAATTCCGATCAATTTTAGTATCCAGAATAACCCCTAGAAATTTGCCTTTGTTGTCATTGGGGACATTTTGATTTCTCTGAAATCGAAAGATCAGTTATAAATCTATGTCTCAAAAAATCAACAATACTACTTTTAGATGGGGGAAGGGACAGACCGTGATCTGATAACACAAGTTTCTAGATAATTAATAGCCATAGATAATCGAGAAGAGAAGTTATCTAGGGAGGTGTCGGTTATATAAACAACCAGGTCATAAGCAGAACTATGTGTCAAAAGTTTTACAATAATTTGACACATAGTTGACTGATGATTTCTTATCGTTTCGAAATTTCGGGCGCTTTCCAGCGCCCATGGTCACGGCAGTACTGAGGTGACAGATGTCCTGATCTCATAGTTTATCCGGTGTACCTTCAGCTTTTTATTATTAATTTTGGTCCGATCCACGCAGAATGAGCTTACAGTATCTTGAAGTCTAGCAGTGGTGTGCTTGGTTTTTAAATTAATTTTATTAGTTATAGGATCCCAAGCCGGTGGTAGTACCCAACCATCTTCTCTATTGAAATGAGGATGTTTTTTAATTTCATTAGCCTTGCGTATCGTCCTTGGCAGGAATCGGTGTTCTTTAGTGAGGATTTGTGGTCTATCAAATCGAATGTCATGGTTGGGATGATCCAGAACATGATCACATACTGCAGACTTCCTAAAGCGTCTATGCTTCACATGAGCTATGTATAAAGCGCTCGAAACGTCGGGTTAAAATAGTTAAAAGGAAATGCGATAAAATCAATAAAATTTAACCTTTAGCTTTCAGTTATTTATTTAGGTCCACCGACTTAGGATAAAATAATTAATAAAATTAAGTTCAAATCTAAGAACACCACTGCAAGACTTCAACCAGATTTTCTATTTAAATAAGGATTTTTTTTAATTTAATTAGCCTCGCGAATCATCTCCTACGTAGGAATCGGTGTTTTTTGCAAGGATTTGTGGTCTATAAAATCTAATTTAATGGTTGAGGCGATTCTAAACATGGTCACAGACTGCAGACTTCTCAGACCGTCGGTGTTTTACATCAACTTTATTTTACGCTGGTTTTAATAGATCTTTTCGTTTGCACTATGTAAGATAGACCACAACCCTGATAGATTGGCTGGTAAGGCGATGGGCTCTCCAGTATCTCCCATTGTCGCCGACATATTTATGGAAGACTTTGAGCAGCGCGCCCTCGGAACTTCTCCTGTAAAGCCAAGATTCTACAAGCGGTACGTAGATGATACTTTCATAATTTTACCAACAGATAAAGTAACTGCATTTTTAGACCATCTTAATTCTATAAATTCCAAAATTGAATTTACAATGGAGTTAGAGGCAAATAACTCTTAAGCTTTCTTAGTATTAGATATTAGAAATCCCAATAACACCTTGAGTCATACTGTGTATTGAAAAGAAGATCCATACTTACAGATATTTAAACGATTAATCTCACCACCATCCATCACAGCAAGACTTCAAGACACTTTTAGCTCATTCTGCGTAGATCGGACCAAAACAAATAATTAAAAGCTGCAGGTAGCCTGACACCTCAGTCCCCCCGTGAGAATGGGTGCTGTAAAGCGCTTGAAAAGTCGTAGAAAATAAATAGTATAAAATAAATACGATAATATCGTAAATATATATAGATTTATTAAATACATTAAGCCGCTTTACATCATCCTTGGTCACGGGAGGACTGGGATGTCAGATGTACTGATATAATAGTTAATATACCCTATATTATAATAAAACACGATAACATCCATAAATTTAGTTTCATTAAATGTGTAGTATTCGCGTAAATATAAAAAATCATTAATTCACGATTGCCAAAAAATCCTGAGAAATGTGAAATCGTAAAAATGTCTGGAGCCTATGTCTATCGTGACTGGTTGGAGATAGTCAAATATGGAGATAGTCGAATATTTTTGCTACGCAAAAAAGTCAATTTCTAAAGTATTTTTTATATTTTTTTAAAGAAAAGATTGAGAAGAAAAGATTTGGCCAATAAACTCACCGTCTGGATTATAATCACGCCAAGTATTATTTTAGTTAACATTAAATTAAAATAAAGTAATATCCTACTCCTGAGCGTAGGCCCCCACTAATTTTTCTAATCAGAAAGCACCCCAAAACATTATGCGAAAGTGATAAGGATCTCGGCTGAATCCCTTAATATTCTTAAAGATCTAATCCATTTAATGTTCTAAAAGAAACAAAACCATTAAATCTGCACTAACTTTATCTTTGAAAAGTCAATTAAAATAAGAAAAGCTGCAGCTTTGGAAAGTTTGTTAAATTAATGAATCTTATTCATAGTTACAATGTTTGAAAACATTATATTTTTATACGTATGAAAGTGACGAGACTCATTAATATTCATTTCTTCTGAACCTAAGAAGATAATCAGAAAAAGAAAATAAATAAGATGAAGATATCGCTATGTACGACAAATTTAAGAAAAAAATCCTAATCTTTAAAAAAATATTGTAATCCGTGGAGCACTTTTGGAGCCTATTTGAGACAAACTGTCGGATAGACAGTCAAACCAAAATTCTAAAAACCATCATTTATGATTTGGCATCGTAAAAATAGTTGTTTTCACTTAATTTTTGACTTTTATTTTGAAATTACAGACATATACTTCAATATTATTATTGGTGTAGACCGCGGATTCCCAAAGTGGTCCATATCGACGACCCTAGGGGTCGATTTCGTCTTAAGGTTTGGTTCAAGTCAAAGATAAAACAATTGTCGGTGCACGACATAGATATGCGGGTTAATGACACAGCTAATTACTTTAGGAAATTTCAATATTAGGCAGAGATACGGGTCTACGTAAAAAAGTTTGATAACCGTTGTGTAGACAAATGATCGGATGATCCGTAAATATTAAATGTTTCTACCTCAATCCTTGATGTTAAAGTTTCACAAATACTACCAAAATTATTATTGATCAATAAGTTGTTACTATGTAAAATATGCAATAGGTAAATCGAGTTAATTTGAATGAGCTTGCTAAGCTGTTTTAAGCCGTATGAATTGATGACCATTATTATTTTTGCACTTCCGTTATTTCTGAATTAAAGTCTCTTAGTGATTTATAATTTCGAGGGTTGTACGACTTGTACTATTTAGTATCTGCCTTGTATTACTATCATTATATATTCCGCGCGATTTGCTTGTCTCGTCACTTTCTTCCATTGAAAGGAGAAAAGTTTCGAATGTTAGTTGACGATTTACGACATGAGTCAAATACGGATTTCAAGTTACTATATTAGGTTTTTCTGATCGTGTCCTAAATTGGGCTGTTGACGCTCAAATCTAAGTTATTGACAGTAAACACTAATCCTTAAATCAACAACTTTCAAAGCAGCCGTGCCTTTTGTCTAATTACGTGGATTCTCCAACATCGAAACGATGTTTACAAAATTGATTAATTGTTATTGACTGAATTAAATTTCGCTCGATAAATCGCTATGAAGAGTTTCTAAGATACACAGTGGTGTCTATATTTACCATTTAATATTGCAAAACTCCTCTTTGCTGATGATCATATTCTCTCGGCCGATTTTTAGTACCGGTTACAACCCGCTATCAACTGCGTGGTAGATAAAAAGAGGCGTAAGTATGTGCATATAAAAAGAGAAATTCACTGATATAGTCGCCTTATTAAATTCCGTACAACCGCGTGGCCTAGTAGTCAGAGTACCTGACTACTACGCCACGGGTCTTATGTTCGAATTCAAGCCGGAGTCAATATTTGCACAAAACGTTGGTTTTCGGGTATGGTTGTGTTGTGATTGTTCCTGTGCCTGACACTGCATCTTAGCCTATCTCCGATCTTTATATATAAAGAATGAACCGTTTATACCCTGAGTATGTTATGTCCGCTGTTGGCCATTTTATTGTGTTCTTTTTCATCACCTTTTTGAAAAGATTAGCGTAAAACGCTTTGCTTCTGTCTGGTTTTTCGCGACATCACACGTGATTTTTTAATAAGTTGTGTCATTTATCAAAGCTACTTGTAGTATGCCTCTACGCTACACATAGTAAGCGATATTTACAAAATTGATTACACTGCCTTGAATTGCCTCAATTTATCAAAATAAATTAATAAGACAATTATTGTGTCGTGCTGTATTATATTAAGCCTTTTTGGTGAGATTAAGGCGTCAGCGATTACAGAATCCTATGTTCTACATGCGCTTTACATGGCATTTTATTTCAGGAACCTGCTGTGGAAGTTTTTCATTGACTTGGTTTTGAATTAATTATTACAATACATACATACATATTTATATATACATATAAATATGTATGTATGTATGAGTATGTATAAATTGTCCCATAGTCCAAAGTGTCTGATTTGGATTTATCAAGTACGTCCAAGAAGTAACCCGATGAATCCAAATCGGGTTCGGGTGACTTAAATGTAATGGTCTAACCATTATATCACCTCATCCAGACCTACCTAAAAGTCTGAAAACAAAAGTTTTTAACCAGTGCATGCTGTCAGTTAATATATGGAACCGAGACGTGGTCTTATGCTTTTTAATGTCAACGTCGCTCAGCAAGCTATGGAGATAAACTCAGAGTTGCACTAAGATATAGAATCCGCAACGTGATATTTTATAGGTGAATCAGGGAAACTGTGTATAGATGGTGAGAAAAATAACGAAATAGTTTATGAATTTATTGTTTTCAAATCAAACTTTTTTTAATGAATAATGAATAATTGGTAAAAGGAATACGCAATTTGATAAGTATTACTAGACACTATGAACTTTAACAATTTGTGTCCAAATTTTGCTCACATTCATTTAATAATCACTCTACTACATTTTAAGACAAAATTATCCATATAAGCAGTAAGACTAATATGGAGATAGTCGAATATTTGTGCAACGCAAAAAAGTCAATTTCTAAAGTATTTTTAATATTTTTTTAAAGACATCGCTCACTTGTCCAATGAGCCCACCGTCTGTATCCTAATAACGCTAAGTATTATTTTGGTTAAATATTAAATTAAAATAAAGTAATAAAGAAATATAAAAATAATTTAGTGTAAGGAAAAGTTGCTGTTCTGTTTGTCAAAATATATATTGATTTATCTTTCTATATCTAACTACACGAGCGAAGCCGGGCGCGTCGCTAGTGATTCATATTCTAGAAGATTCTTGCAGCAGTATCAGTATTCAGTTTATTGTTAAAATCACGTAATCTTGTTAACTTTTATTTACAGCCAACTCAGCCTGACCAGCCGATATTAGATTAAAATGTATTAAAAGTCTGGTCCAGTTAACTTTGGAAACATAAATTAGATAAACTTTACTTTAACTTTTACTTTAGATTCGGTAAGTGATAAAATTCGTTCCATGTACTGTTGGTAGTATTCTTATGCAGGAATCAATCTACCTAGCTTGATTCCGCACCAAAGCAGTGCCAGTTATTCTGCTCAAAATTAGTGAGCGAACGTTACCGTGTTTCGAAGGCCACTGAGAGCTAGTGTAATTATAGGGCATGTGAAACTTAACAAAGGTGACGAACACGAGTGTGATTCCACACAAAAATGTCTGAGTGACACAGCATTTGTTATGGGCAGACGTTGCACTTATCACGATGTGAATAAAAGTCTTAGAGAATCGTCTATAAACGATTTGCTCGTGTCGTTACTATCGTTAACATTAAAAAACACTGTCACAAAACGCTTCTTTTTATTTTCAGTATGTAAAGACAAATGTCATTTACTTATATATGAGAAAGGTAGGCCAACGTCGGTACGTACCGAAGGTACAGAAAACCAATTATTTGGGTTGTATAAACATTAACTTCGACTGGGATATTTCGCAAAAAAAATATAAGAAGAATACTGCTGCTAGAACAAGGGTTACAAAGTTACACATGAGGAAAATTATCAAGCTTAATATTATCTTACCCATTTTGGTTCTAAGGATTCACATATTTTTCTCGTAAGGCACCTTTGTTATTTATTCCTCTTGCGTTAAATAAAAACGGCGAATCATTATAGTCAAGCATGTATTTTGTCATATTGTATCTGACTTTAAAATATATAACGACCAACGTTTATACTTGGCATATAGAGCACATAATGTATAGACTATTTAGTATTAATAAATTGCCTTAAATTTAAAATGGTTAAAATCTTATTCTGTGCTATTATTTTAATATTATCTTAAACCATGCCCCACTAAATATTTCCTGCATCATGGAGAACGTACCCGCGATACAGATAAATTGCATCTAACCAAACATCCAAACTAGGAACACCTATCTGCAGGTCATAAATCATAAGTCATAAGTGTTCCGTACGTTAATATAACCTGCCATTCGTAGCAACTGCGTCAATCGAGCAGTTGAAATTAGAAGCCAGTTTGATATTTCCTTCTTTTTGCTTATTTTTAGATCATCATCAACCTAGATTAAGTACACTTCAAGACATAACTTCTACAAGTTGGTAGGATTTGATTTTATCACCACGTTTTGGAGCCGTGGTAGCACAGGGACTAGGGGATCGTTTAAAATTCACATTATGCGAATGACCTGGGTTTAATCCTTGATGCCGCCTTAAATCTTTAATTGCAATTTTAAGTACATGTTGAGCAGTGATGATAAATATCATAAATTAACTCATAAAAAGATATTTTGACGATGTGGGAAGTCCTCTAAAGCACATTGAAGCAGCTGGCAGACACTTCTCAGTTACATAGCTGTCAGAAATGGAGAAGGCCTGTGGTCCGCAGTGGGACATTCAAAAGCTGTTACTTTATGAGAAACCTATTATTTAGATAATGCTATTAAGTAAGTTATGGATAAATATTAATTTAAACGAAGTCGGTTTAATAAACATTTATGCGGGTATATAGAACAGCGAGTGCTTTGAAAAGCTTTACTAGAAAAGGCGAATGTCGCACTTATGTTTAATTTCAGAAACCGAATCCTTTAAGTGTTTTCTCTAATTCCGGAACTTGACTGATAATAAAATATTATAAAATAATATAAAAATTTATAACAACTATAAAAAAACAGTTAAGCTTACGCATATAAAGCTGAGCTGACTGCTTGAACTTTAGGATTTTCACCTAACCTAAGAAATCTAAAAACACCTAATGGCCAGTACGTGACTTACGCCCCTAGCAGTCAGTTACTAGCCTAGCTTATACGAATAAGCTCGACAATAGATGCAACTTAAGCAGACAACCATCTAATTGATCTCGGTAAATAGTATCTCGTGCTCAGCAGTGAAGGAAAATATAGTGAGGAAACCTGTTTGTCTGAGAAATAAAAATATTTCGAGGACACGTGAAGTCCGCCAAGCAGCATTGAAACAGCGTTCCGGCACTCAAAGCCTCTCAGAAATTAGAGGAAGCCTTTGCTCAGCAGGGGGACATTTATTAGCTATAACTACATATCTTCTGAATCATCCATTATATCGAAATGGAACATAAATTTAAATTTAAATTTAACAACCCTTATCTTAATCCATAAAATTTTCTTTGAAATCCATCGAGGAGTTTCTGAGCCTATTCGAGACAAACTTTTAGACAGAACAGACTAGATTTGTATAGATACGTTGAAAAGCTATCACCATTCAAATGTAAAGGCACTTTGAGACTAGTCGTATTTCTTCGTAAAGTCGGTAAATGTTCACGTAAAAGCTATTCAGTAACAATTCATCAAGTCTTTAATTACAGGATAATGAAACGCCCTGCACATTATATGCGCGCCAAATGAAACTTCGTCTTATGGAACAAAATACCATATACACGAATTAAGCTCTAACTTAATAAAGAAAAGGTCTAGAATTCTATGCGCAAGATTAGTGATGGTATTTTATTCGGTGTTTTAATGCCATATAAAATGTTTACTAAGAATGATATGGAGTTCTTAGAAATAATGTAATTTATTAGGAATTAGCAATGGGGCGGTGTCAGAACATGACTACACATTTGCAGCGTGCTTAAAATGTCTTAATGAATTTTAAAATATGTCAATATGTCGTAATTGATTCGTTTAAGATATTTAAATGTTTTCTTACAATTATTTTATGAAATAACAATAGTTTAAGATTTATGTAATAAACAGCCCACAAGTGGACATGATTGTCCCTCGTTGGAAGCATGTGTCATACTCATGGGAATAATCCGTCTAGGCATTTGGGAGTTAAGAGCCGGTGTTACAAATAAATGTTCTAGGTGACACAACATCTGTAATGGGCAGATGTTGCACTTACCATCAAGTGAACATTTTGCTCGTTTCGTCACTTTATCCACAATTATTTTAATAACAAAATATAATTTTGTGTAATATTATAATTGAATAATCTAATCTGACTTCTTATATTTATGCGAATGTTATACATTAAATAAAACGAATTTTTTCGAGTTTAATTCAAACATACCAACAAACCACTGCAAGACTCCAAGACACTAAGTACGTTTTGCATAGAATAGACCAAAAATAACAATAAAAGCTGAAGGTTAAAATAAGATAAATATAACGCGATAAAATCCGTAAATTTGAGTTATATTCAATATTTTATCTTATTTTTTATGAAAAAAACTGATGACACACGCAGATTATCCACCAGATGGTGCAACTATACTGCGATCGTCACCCTGAGACATCACTTCTTAAGGAGACTTAATTATGCCCATTTATAACACTTGCTGACAGTGTCTTTCAGACCATAACACAGTTTGCACACCACTGCTTCACAGCGCAACAGCTGTAACTGTAACGTATACAGATTTCTGCATAGAAATCCTACCAGCAATAAGGTAATAGTTAGCCCCAGTTTTTTATTGTAGAGTCACCGATAAACATTTTCTTTCTTTTTTCTAGTATCTTACCGCACGAATCACAATTATATTACGATGCTACATTTACCAATGTAAAGTTGCAATTAATGAAAGCGTTGTACTTCCTCTATTGAAATATATATTTTGTAATAAATTTATAAGGAAAGTAACTCGATTCGAACCCACATATCCAGTCACATTCGGATGAAGCATTTTGCTTCATCATTCATAATGTGTACAGGGAAGGACTGGAACAATCAGTCTTTCCGTTCGATAAAAACGGGTGTCTTTAACGCGACACGTGCTTCGCCTCAACCACGTGTTGCAATGGTGGCGGTTCTCGGTATTATTTTGATCTTGCACGCTATTGTGGAAGGACGGGCAAATTTTATATTTTGCACGTTGATCTTAGCAAAGTAATGTTCCTTATCATTTTATTGGCTGATTCTATTAACTGAATATGCTGTAGTCTAGTATCTGGCTATATCGTGACTTTATACCGTTGATACTATTTCTTACCCTCGATGAAGGGTGAAGATGTAGATATGTTTTCACCCTTGCGGACTATAAGTATTGACCTAAAGTTTCAGCCTTTAAATGTCCCACTGCTGAGCACAGGCCTCCTCTCATTTCTGAGAAGGTTATGGAGCTGGGAAGAGCCTGCCACGCTGTTGCGGGTTGGCGGACTTCACATGTCCACAAAATATTTTTATAATTCTTAGACATGCAGATCGGCGGTGAAGGAAAACATCATGAGGAATTTTTTTTCCTTCACCGCCGAGCACGTGGTAAATCAGCACTTAAAATTGAAAATGAACAATTTTAGTGGTGCCGGCACCAGGAATCGAACCCAGGTCACTCGCATACTATGAAATTTAAAGCGAGCGCCTAG
>DWIA01000567.1:0-10195 GCA_018248195.1 Archon apollinus
GATCTATATTGAATAAAATTATTCTATTCTCTCAGATCGTTACTAAAATACATACATACATAAGTCACGCCTATTTCCCATTGGGGCAGGCAGAGGCCACATCTTTCCACTTGCTACGATCCTGGTACACAACTTTCGCTTCTTCTGCTTTCATTAGTTTTTTCATACAAGCTCGTCGGTTTCGGGCACTTTTGACGTGGCCTTAAAACTAATGAACTAACTTACTAAAATAATGCTTTATAAATTTACAACTACGTCATCCTGTAAAGATAGTCGATACTTATGTAATGAAACAAGAGACTTTTCGAAACTGAACGAAACTGTTACAAATGGCTGCTGTTTTCGTAATACTCATATTTTAGAAATGTGTTTCTTGCAAAAGCAGGACTTTAATTTGAATTATTAATCTAGTTTAGTTGTTAAACTTCAGAACTATTAAGATATTAAAAATTCGAAGACAATATTTGTGTGTCGCAACGTAAACGATATGTATCTGTTTTATTTATTTCACTATTTATATATTAATTTATAGTCCTTACGAACGAAAAAGCTGTATTTGCTTTACGTTAACTTTAATCTTATTAAATATATTACTTTCATTTATCTACTTTGCAGCTTTATTTGGTAAGTATTAACTAAAAATTCTTATTTAATTTTAAAGAAAACTACTTTGAGTGTTGGTCAGAATCAGCCACTCTGATTTAGAGTATTTGTGTATTAAAGTGTCTGTTTATAATGTCAACATAACAGCTTTTACTAAATGCATATGAAAGTATATAGGGTACTTGTAAGAAAAAACCTATTTTTATTTTTTTGTCTGTCTGTCTGTTTGTTTATTCCGGCAAATCTCCGAAACGGCTAGACCGATTTTGACAGGACTTTCACTGGTAGATAGCTGATGTTTTAGCGGGTAACGGGTAACTTATATTTCAGAAAAATATTTAGGGTTCCGCGCAAAAAAATATAACCAATGGAATTGTGAATTAAATGTCAATAATTTCTAAATTTTAATTTACGCCGAACAGAGCGGTCGGGAAACAGCTGGTATGAAATAAATTTCCCTTGCCGTATAGTATTACTAACCATAGTTTTACTAACTGTTAGCTTATATCTAGTCTAACAAAAGTTTAGTTGCAAAATGCCTATTTAGCAGACGTTTTCATTCGTAACTCATTTTAGGATTCGGACGCGCTTCAACTTCGCGTAAAGAAGTCATCAAGTGTAAAGAATTCAGGGAAATTCTAAACATCGGTAACATTAAGGTTCTTGAAAACGTCACGCATATTTACGTCTCATGCGGATATTTTTCGTAGTTGACGCGCTTGACATGTGAGTTCACTACCATAGCCTATGATTATTTTTCGTTCCATGAATATACTACTGCCCCTATATTCCTTTCTGTTTTTCACCTCCCCATGTTTTGTGGGAAATGGGATTTAAGTTTGAGTTACTTGCTTTTAATTTATTATTAAAATCTTTGCTACTTTTTAATATAGTTATTCTATTTTTATATAAATATTGTTATTATTTGAAGATAAGCCCGTATTGCTTATCTTAATAAATAAATTATTATGGAATGTTAACAATATTATGTTTGAGTATGTATGTATGTATATGTGAGATTTTTTATTATTTCCCGACATTTTGAGCGCTATACACACCGCATAAAAAGAGTATTCAGTTTTTCCGTCAAGTGTTAATATCCGTTTACAAAATCTCCTGCCTTAAAAAGACATACAAAATATCTATTAAAACCTTGCCTTTCAGACAAGTGGTCTTTTAAACAAGAGTCTAGTCTGTGGCACTTAAACACTTTATTATCCATCAGAGGAAGAACACAGAACAAAGAAGAAGCGTAGGCTTTAAAGAAGAAGGAAGAAACAGAGCGAATTAAATTGTAACAAATATTAAATTATATGCTTTTATGAATGTAAATTGAATCAGTTTCGATAGATGCGACTGTTGAGAGAGAGATGCACTCTCGCGCAATCAGTCGTCAGCTACTACGTCATCGGTGTAAGGATAAATAAAAATCGCACGGGCGCGGGCTTTACCGATGCAGCTGCAACGGAAAGGGTTCGATGCCGGGCATCAAACTCTCGGCAACTTGGGAACTCGGCCACCTGCTATGCATGAATGTAGAAGTTTTTTTGTTATATATGTATGAATGTAGGTGATATGTATGTGATCATGTACACGTACGTGTGTATGCATTTATTATTATAATTGTTTGGTATAAATATGGTGTTAGGATATAGTGTAGCCGCCTACACCGATGTAAGAAGTCTGCAGATTTGTGTGTGATCATGTTGACGATCGTAACAACTATAATAATACCAAGGGTATTATAATAGTTGTTACGATCCCCCAGAAAAATTTGGAAAATAACACCGATTTATACCCAAGGATGATTCGCGTGGCTACTAAAATAAAAAAAATATCCTTATTTCAATAGAAAACGGCCGGTTACTACCACCGGCTTGGGATGATATAATTAATAAAGTAAAAGCTTAGAATACAACTGCTAGACTTCAAGATACTGTAAGTTAGCCTTGTGTTAATTGGACCAAAACAAATAAACAATTATAAGTGTATTAATACTATACCATTACGACGTCTAACAACTATACATGAATGCAATAAGGAAATTAATTTAAATTTTGTATTCGCGTCAAATTGCAATTCTTATTTATTTTGTATATATACATATATACAAAATAAATGTATGTACAGTAAATGTAAATAAATGTAGGACAAGTTAAATTATGAAGTGATACTCGTAAAAATATACGGCGCTGAATTGTTGTATTTTATCAAATTATTTGTGGAGTGGTTGTGTAAGAAATAAATTTAAAGAAAGGTAACAAAACTAACGCTGAATTGCCAAATTGAACGCAATGAATATAAATGAGTGTCATAGAAGCACATTGTTACTTATAACGAATAGACGACATGGGTCGAGACGTGGAAAACTTTTTATGCAATTTCTTACAGACTAACAGATTCTCTCTCCAGTTTGATGAGTTTACATTACCCGGAAATTAAGCTCTGTTGTTAGGATATGTTCGATATATTAAAGACGAAAATATGTGTCAAGAACGTTTTGCTACATATACAGAGACTGATATTAGAAGAGAATCGATTTTTCAGGCCGTGGAACGTTTTTTTACCGACAAAGCTATTCCATGGAAGAACATTGTTTCTGTTGCGACTGATGGTGCACCATCTATGTTTGGTTGCCAAGGAATCGGTATCGACCACTTTGGGAATCGATAAATTAAATGATAATCTACCTTCTTGGAGTGATAACTATATGGGTTTGACTGAAGTAAATAAAACAGTCACATGCGTTGAGCACTGACGCTTTGCACTTCTACGAAACACTCCTAAACCCTAAAATGATATAAGTCGGTGATTACTAACAGATAGTAGCAATAAAGAAGTTACAACCTATAATTGTTCTATTGCTGAGCACTTATTCGTCCTTAATTTTTTTATAGGATTTTATTTCTCAAACTTGCAGATTCTTTGACGATAGCTTCCTTCATCACCAATCACGTGGTAAGTTAGCACTTGAATTTGCTATTAACAGTTTTAATATTGCGATTAACGATTTCAGTGGTGCCGGTAACGGGAATCGACCAAGGTCAGTCGTTTACTATGAAACAAAAGACAACACAGCTTAACCATTTTCCAGTACTTAAGTATATTAGAATTTCCGTTATTTTTGAGTTAAGTCTGTGCTGTCCACGGCAGGATTTAGGATTGACTGAATGAAGACGTACTAATTGCATCAGCTTCTCATTAAATATTCCGATTCGTGACCCTTTTTCATACTTTCTGAAAAGGATTCATTATTTTAAAGTTTCGCAGTTGATCTGCTAACGAGCGACTCAACCTGTCTGTGAAGTCTCCTTCCTTTCTTTAGAACTTCCTATTAAGTTTTCAAAAGCGAATATTTTTTTCTTTACGTAGTCCTAAAAGAAAATATAATGACAAAATATTTATGAAATTTACCTTTTTTTTACTTTTTTACTTTATTTATTACTTTTTCAGATACTTATGTGAAATAATTTTTTATGTAAAGAGTCCTTCAAAAACTGGTTTAGAGAAAAGTAATACCAATAGCATACTTAAATAATAAATTTCTCATGTGATAAAAAAATTATTTTACTTTTTACTTACGTACTAAACAAGATTGACGTGATAATGTTTGACTCAATTTTTTCAGTTTGTTTCACAAAAAACTTACTTAACTTATAACTTTACAAAACTCTTCTGATCTCCTGATAATTACAGTCATATTGTTGGATAATATAGATTTTGTTTTATTTTTATTAATTATGAACATAAAGAAATTATAACAAAAATTAGATGATTTGAAATGAGCAAGCGCATTCTTATGTACGTTCTCTTAAATGTCTTCAATGTTATTTGTAAATATATTACAAACCTCTAAGATGTATACTTAAATTAACTTATAGTGTAACTTATATTCTATAATTTTCAATTATAACTGATATAATAATTACAAAAAAAATCAAGCCAAATTTAATTGGTTACAGAATCTTCATGCAATATGGACGAGGTTATTGGCTGGCGAATGTGGTGAAGACAACATTATTAAGACCCTCTTGTAGTGCGGTGTGTAGGTATGAAACGTTACCTCACTCCCCGAAATTGTAACGAGCGTATAGACGCAGCGAGTGAGAAACGCGGAACGATTGGGTACGCTGATAGCTACCCACATGTTAGCGTTTGGACACGCCACAGTATAGCATAAATGCAGTTTGTGAGTAAGTCCTAGTTTGCGTTACATAGATAAGAAAGAGAAAATAAAATTGCTTTTCTGCTTTCCTTAAAATTGTTTTATACTCACCCTAGCAAAGTTGGGTTTTATAATAGTCGAGAAATGTTTTGGTCGCAACTTTAGGTCGATATAAATTGGTCATATAAAAGCTGTGAATACGTTGACACTACCAAAATAGGCACAAATTATTAAACTTCAGTTACACTGGTCGTGTAAAAGTTGTATTATTACTGATAGATGGTAGAATTCCTGTGCAGAAATTCGTCTAGGTACCCCAGAGCCAGTTATTCTGCCGTGAAGTAGTAGTCTGCAAACATTACTGTGTTTCGGTTTTAGACTTAAGAACTGATTAGTATTAAGCAAAAGGTAGTTTGCTTTTTTAGTATATATATACTTAATTTGTTATTAAACATTTTTAGTAATAACCTCAATCTGTTCGTTACTGTAAAGATGAAATGAAATCTTAGTAAAACGGAATGAGTAACGCCGTTGATGTCGATCGACATCGACGCTAAATATCTGTAGCTCCCCACATTGCGCATCTTGCTTTTTGTCTAATTTTAAGAATGTATTCCTTGCTTTTTATCTAAAATGGATACTTACAATATTCTTAATTTTACCTAGTGCGGGTAAAATTAAGAAAATTGTCGTAATAGATTCGTTTAGAAGACAAAACGTTATATAAAATAGTCTAGTTAGTGACGCAGCAATTACTATTATGTAATCATATACATAAAATATTCGTATAATTTTCGCACCGGATACCAGTACACGATAATCATATAATTTACGTTTATGCGATAAAAAGTTATTGTGTTAAAGTTAGTAGCTAAGACTGTAATATGATTGTTGTATAACTTGTCCGTGTAAACATTTATTGGATATAATTATTAAATTACAATAAGATATACTAACAACTTAACTACTATACGACTTTAAAGCTTATAAAACACTTTTAAAAAACTGCGAAACCTAAAATACTGTTATATAACCACTGTAAAATCAAAAGTCGAATAAGCCTTCTATTATAGGGAGACTTTGCAAGTTTGCTAGTAATCATTCATGTTTATTCTAATAAATAAAGTAATTAAATTGAAAAATAATCTATACGTATAATAATACAGTTTAACCCAATGTTATGTATTTTCGACACTCCGTCACATTAGGTGACCTACGATTTCATAAAACCAGCTACTATTTTTAATTATTGCAAGCACTTTCTTTTTCCTGGTATACCTAACAGTGTCTAATTGGTTTGATAAAGTGTAAAAGTACCACAACGTCGCCTTAATTCTGGGAATACTTCCTGCAACTTGAACACGTCGTATTACTTAATTATGAGGCAGAGCGTAACTGTTTACTGCTTTTGCCTACAAATGGTGTAGTGTTTTTTGTAAATATTTAGAACAGTTAAGTTAAATTTTAAGCTTCTTCAATTTAGTTGTCATGGATCGTATCGATAAATCTAAGATTCATCACCTATAATAATGTAATCGCGTCGGGACGAGAATTTGAAGCAGAAATTTAGTAATCACTATTTCACGAGGGCCTGTTTCTAAAGATCGGTGAGATTGTGTGGCACCCAACGCGAAACTGGCTACCCCACGTGAAGGTGTTCATGTAAAATCTCGTAAGCACTTCCCGATCTAATTTGCAGTATGTGCTGATTCTGAAATCTGTTCATGCATATTCTCTTCAATTCTAATTACCACTGCTAGAACCTTTTCTTAGGTAACAACTATCAAAATGCGACCAGTTCCTTTTTCATATTTCAAAGTTAGACGTGCTGAAGTTTGTTATACTAGCTAAATAAATTATAGCTGGCCAGATTTTTTACAAAAAAAAACTTTTTTCGTAAAATTTTCTGCGTGACTTTGTCATATTTGAGTTCATAATCCATGTAACATAAAATAATTTGTTACATCCCATGTTAACGTTAAATACAAAAAAAAAGATGCGAACTTATTATATCATAATTTAGAACAAAAGTAAGCTAAAGTATGTCTAGATTCCCACGAAGAATACTCAAGAAGATTCTAACGAAGAAATACACAAATCATCCAGATATCTAATCTATTTTTAACTCTCATTCACATACGAGTATTCAATTCAAAAATGTGAGTTCAGACAGCAGACAGCGAGTCGATGTGTCCCGACGTGGCACGTGTGTTTCCAACTACTTAACTGGTAGCAATATTGAAGATAAGTGATGGTTATAAAAGGGTGGAAAGTACGTTGACCCAGCCGCTAGTTAACCGCCTCCCCCACCCCTTCCTCCCCTTCTTGCCTTTATGTAGATTATTGTAGTTATTTATGTTGTGCAGGTGTATTTTGAATTAGGCAAGAGCTGCACTTACAGACCGCCAAACTTTCTACCAGCCTATATAGATAAGCCGACATCGAAATTTTTTACACTTTTGTAACATCGTAGGTGAAATAAATTAACTTTGTCCTGTGACTTTCCCCTTACATTTATTTTATAAAACTAAATTTACGGATTTTATCGCGTTTAAATCACTTTGTGTCCGTCGTTTTCAAAGCCGGTGGCAGTACTCAGCTTATTAAAAATTAGGATGTTTCTTTTTAATTTTCATAGATATATAATTTATGGCCGGTATCGGTGTTCTTTTGTAAAGAGTTTTGATCTATCAAACCTGATAAATGGTGGGGACGATCCTAGATATGGACACAGACTGCCGAATTCTTAAAGCGGCGATACTTCGCGTCAGCTATATGTTCTTCACACCATTTGACATAAATCTTCAACGCTAATTTCACTATAGAAGATTTTTCCTAAAACAAAATTCCCCCACACTTTACTCAAACATCGTGTGTGTGTTTTACAGACAAATTTCACACGCACAAAACAACCAGACCGGAAAACCATTTTTTTTGTGTTGTACACATGTTGACTCCGGCTTGGATTCGAACCCAGCGTGTGTAGAAGTCAGGTACTCTGACCAATAGGTCACTCGGTTTTAGGAAGAAAGTATGTAAGACGGCTGGGTAGTACTATCGGTATAGAATCCTATAATTCACAAAATTAAATCCAAAGCCAAACATACCAGTGCAAGACTTTAAGATACTGTAAGGTCTTTTTGCGTAGATCGGACCAAAACTAATACGTAAAAGCTAGAGGTAGCCCGAATCCACTACAATCTAAGGATATTTAATACCTCAGTTTCTCTATGACCATAGGTGCTTTAAAGCGCTGGGTGCACTTTACTGGTGGTAAGATTCTTATACAGGAATCCGTCTAGGTAGGTACCACCCCAGTGCCAGTCATTTTGCCGTGAAACAGTAGTGTGAAAACATTACTGTGTTTCGATTTTAAGGGTACTGTGAGCTAGTGTAATTACTGGGCATGTGGAACTGAACAGCTGATGTTTCAGGGTGACGAACATAGTCTGGTGCCTCACAGAAATGTTCTGGGTGACACAGCATTTGTAATCGGCAGACGTTGCCCTTACCATCAGGTGATCGTTTTGCTCGTCCCGCTAATCTTTCATAAAAAACGTCGGTTCATTAAACGCTACAAAATCCGTAATTTTAGTTTTATCATTGTATAGGATTCGTTTAACTACAAGAAAACATTTTATTTATTTTAATGATTTCTTGTAGTATAGTATAAAACAATAATTCTCTCATCAAAAACGTAGCAATATCACCAGTTAGCTAAATATAATTTATAAGAAATGTAAGGAACCAGCGGACTCTGTCTATAGAGCCTGATGATGAAAAAAGACGCTACTTTCTCGGAAACAGAGACGTACGAACTTGAACCATCAAATCCGTACAGCAGTTTTACGTGATGCGAGTACGAATGGACAGATTGACAAAAATCCATTTCTTACTGTGTCATTATGGTAGAGGAGAAGTTATACAGCAGGTGGTCTTACAAAACACGTAATTATTTACGTATTTTATAAAATATGAAACTTCGTGGAATGTTTCTTTGTTAGATTTAAAAACTGTGTTTCTTTTAGAAATCGTTTCTAGTATATTCTAATAGGGACCCCATTTTGTTTACTATTTTTCTTTTTGATCTACAATAGAAAGTTAATTTACTAAGATCCGCATGCATTTCCGCAAAGTAACTCCTAATTCTATCAAGTATTTTTTGTCTACATTATTTAAATAATTATATAGTATATTGTCGTTGCGGCTCATAATTATCTATTGGTTATAGGTCCCGATATTTTTATTCAATTATTCTATAACAAAGCGGCAAAAGCCAATGGTTTAGGGTACGTATTGCGAAACTAGACGTCGCAGGATCGAGCCCTCCATTTGACTATTGATATGAACCATATCCCGACACAAAGTCTCAAGCTTAATTGAAGTGATTAACAGGAATCTTAGTAATGTTGATAGCATTGCTAGTATTCTTTTTAAAAATCTATATACACTATTATTATAGTCGGCTAACTGCGCTAGGTCGCGGGTTCGATTCCCATATTCTCGATTATTTACACAATCTACCTACAGGTAGTCGTGTCGGGTGCATTTTATTCGCACCGACACTCGAGAAATACTATCGTACTATCGAGTAGGGTATCGTTTTTTTTTAAAGAAATAAAAAAGCGTACATTTAATATATCGATTTGTGATCAAAATTTTGAATGTATAGAATGTTCAAAACAATGTATTACACAAAAACAATTCCCGCGGTCTCCAAAAAGCAATTTATTTAGCGTAACTGTGTTATCGCCTTAAGTAATTGCGTCCTTTTTAGATAGTTTAGGCAAGTTCATGGAATGATACTTTCTCCGCAGCTATGTGACCCAATGCGAGACAGGCTCTAACGGAATAGAGTTAGCAATGTCTGACAGGGACTTTCGTCTTTATGTTTAACGCTCGCTTTGACATGTAGGAGAATAACGTAGCGATTACGAAGAACGTACGAAGCGGATGTTCGTATTAAATTTAGGTTACTTATGTATATTACTTTGAGAGCGTATTGTCGATCAGAAACCCGTGTACGTAGGGAACTGTATACGCGACTGTTATATATATATTCTATTTAATGTAATGGATATTGTAACCGCGGTTGAAAAAAATATTTTGCTACAGAAAGCGATTATTTTATTCAACAATCGATATAGTCTTCACATATTTATTTCTTAAAGATATTTATATGTACTTATAAAGTTTAAGACAATCCTTACTATGACGTTGATATGATTTGTAAATAAATAATAAACACATGTTTGAACCGTGTCTGAAGTAATAATAAAAAATATAACACGATAATATATTCATATTTACCGCCAATTTAAAAAAATAAACTTAACAATATTGTAAATATTACGTTGTTTATAATAAGCTTAAGTTTAGAGGTTATTTCTAATAAAATATTTCTTCCATTGTTTTTGAGTACAATAC
>DWIA01000568.1:0-10194 GCA_018248195.1 Archon apollinus
GTACGGTTGCTTTTGAATAAGGTTTTATACAGGACCAATAATGATACGTTTATTATTCACTTTTTTAATAACCCGTGTAAACATATTCAACAGTCCACTCGAACGAATTCGCGGCCACAGCTTGTTAAAACTTAAAAGACAACAATAAAAATGGAAAAGGGAAAAACCGTTTAATGCCTTAAATACCAAGCCCACTGGAATTCCTCAAGTTTCCTTTAAAATGCATAAGACCTTCAACTTTAGAACACAATTTTGTATAGTCTCAATAGCATTGTACAACTTACCAATACTATATTAAGATACGATAAACTTTTGCAATCAGTAAAACTAAGTAATAGCATATAAATGTCCCACTGTTGAGGACAGGCCTCCTCTAATTTCTGAGTAGGTTTTGGAACCGGGAAGAGTTCGGCACGCTGCTCCATTGCTGCTTCACATGTCCTCGAAATATTTTTATTATAAGTCATGTAGGTTTCCCTATGATGTTTCCTTCGCTGCTGAGCACGTGGTTTATCAGCACTTAAAATTGCAGCATAATTTTAGAGGTGCCGGCGTCGGGGATCTTACTGAGGTCACTGGCATATTATGAAACTTAAGGCGACCCGGCCCCTGAGCTACCACGACTCTTCAATTAGCAATCAGTAACTGTTAGAAACATACCATACGAACGTACAATATGAAAATAGTTTTGTACTATATGAATGGTCGCATAAGTCCGAAAGGACACTGATCGCGCGGGATTCGACGTAAGATCGCAACGGGTCGCGCCGCAGCGGAATTTACCAAAAAAAAAAGCAAACACAGTTGCTAATTAATTTTTCATGACCCCGCCGACGAGACCACGGTGATATGCAACTGCCCCCCGCGCATTAAACACGCCGCCCTATCGCCGCGTCGCCGCCGTTACATCAATTAGCGGGGCGAAACTGCGCAACTTTACATCATTAACACCATAAAAAGACAGATATTGCGAGAAAATTTGTGCAATCAATTAGGAGTTTTAAAGAGGGGTCGCGGGGATGGATGCGTGCCGAGTGCAGCGGCGTCGGGTAGCTAAACGGGTGAGGGGTTGAATGCGGCGCGCGCATCTGTGCATTCGGCATATTTACCCCGATAGTGGGCGGGCGGGTTCACTGACCCGACCCAATGCAAGGCCTGCGTACAGTAGGGGCCCGTTTCATTACTGCCACCGCACCGCACACTGACGCAAAAAGCTAACACTGTGCGTCAAGTGGGCACGCACGCTTTTTTTTTGTTTTAATCATCTGTGGGATACTGGCGCAATTCTGTTTCAGTGAGGCGCAGCCGGGAGACGAGCGGACATACGCCAGACGGACCTTGGACCGACCAAACTCTATCGATCTAGTGTTTATTTTGAACGCGTTCCTGGTCTAGGCGAGTGATTAAAAATTTACAGCCAACTAAAAGGTTTCAATTGCTCATCGAGAACACCGCAGATGGCTATAGAATACATCAATGCAGAAACATTATCATTTTTTGAGACAAATTTACAAAATACACAAATAGAATACAATGGTCACGAATTCAAAACGTCTAAACACCAGAAATACCAACAGCGAGGTGCGGCAACACAGGAATCATAATTACAGCCCGGCATTCATAAATCCAGTGATTAAGGCAGACAGACACATCCACGAATGTAAACTGTAGACGGAGTTATACTTATGCAAAGCCACCCTTGCAGTCGGCGAATCGGATGCAATATAACCAACCCCAACCGTTCCCTTCGTTGCGGCAGGTCAGGCCGGCTTTGAAGGGCATTTACATAATAACCAAGCGCGTATTTAAACCACTATTCGTTAATAACAAGTTAGTAACAAACAAACGATGTTTACACGAGTCGTAGCCAAAGAGATTAACGGCAACGCGATAGCGACCACTCAATTGCATTGTATTTCGTTACAGTTTATCTGGGATTGTGTAAATCACCTACTGCAGTGGTGGTAGGATTCTTATGCAGGAATCCGTCTAGGTACAACGTGTAGGTAGGTACCATCGTAGGGCCAGTTATTCTATCGTGAAGCAGTAGTGTGCAAACATTATTATGTTTCGGTTTGAAGGGCACTGAGAGCTAGCGTAATTACTGGGCATATAAGATTTAGGAGCTGATGTCTCAGCTTGACGAGCGCAGTGTGGTGATGCGTAGGCGTAGTCGGACGTTGCGCTTTCCATCAGGCGACCGTTTAGCTCGTCTCATCAGTTTCTTCCATAAAAAGGAAACAGCACAGAGCAGAATAAATTTAATTCCGTACAGATCTGTTTTCATAACAATTCTTTGAGGTATTTTTTACACTTTAAATTTTTCTAGTTTTATTTTAAAAGCGTCAAGTAACCGGTGCAACAAGCTTATGTTTGTCCCTGGTATTTATATTGTGAACGTCACTTTTTTTATAAAAGGTGTTAAAATCTTTTTAAACAAACATGACATTTTCGTCTGTATTATCATTACCATATATTACATATAAATTAAGAATTAAATTGCATACGCAATTATGCTATCCTAACATTGCGTATAAATTAATAGTATGCAGGAAATCATTACAAATCCTCAGCTCAACAAGCGAAAACGCGTTGTCATCGTAAATCATGCCTTAGTAGCACTAAAGGTTGTTTGAGTATTTCGTAAAAGTGACCGTTTATATCATAAATATGTTATATGTTATGTTATTCAAACAAAAGCGTTGATATATTATAAAACAAAATGTTTATGATAGCCTCGCGAATCATCCTAGGTAGAAGTCTGCAGTCTGTGACTATGTTCAGAATCGCCCTAACCATTACATCAGATTTGACAGACCACAAACCCTTTCAAAAGAACACCAATTCCTGCCTAGGAATCGGTGCTCTTTTGCAAGGATTTGATGCCCTATTTTAGTTGCGGTTTTGCTTCATTAATAAAGCTTAGTATATTCACCAGAATTATTAAATTACGCAGTGGAAAAGTAAGCAGACAAAATATTTAAGTCATCATCATCAATATTACTACAGCTCATTACCACTCCTTTGCTAAAAACCGGCCTCACACTGCAAACACGGTCCGCAGCCGGAGCTCAGCAGCAGAATAGAAATTAATATTTTTATTCAAATAATATTCATTGACCGTCAATTTCTTTAACCTACATGGTTAAAAACCCAGCGGGCATATTTGGTTCTTTTAAAAACAATATAATTTACAATAATGGTATCATACATATGTAGAAACTGACAGGTTTACGATTACTTCATTCCCAGGGACTATTGTCCATGTATTCTTTCATATTATAATAACTTTAAAACAAAGTATATATTATAATAATCCTAATAATCCTATAAGATATGTATAATCTAAGATTCTTTTTTAATGCATAATGATGTTCAATAACTTGATTTATTTTGTATGACTATAATTATACTGATAAAAATGATCTGACTATTATTAAAAACTTTCTACTACTGGAAAACAACGGCGGCATTTCTTAGTCTATATTCTAAATACTTTTAAAGACTGATTCTTTTCTTAGGTAACGAGATAGCGATTGTCATATAAATCATTACATCCGAAACAATAAACAACGAATAACTGATGAAGGTTTTTCCAATGCCACTTTCCAATGCTCCTTAATGCTCATACGGAGACACACATCCTAAACTAGATAAATTATTTAGCTCAATACTCGGTGTAACGCTCACGCGATAATATCGGAGTTGAGCTAAAATACAACACTACAAAACCCGAAAATTAACAAATTCTACCTCCTTTTAGCTGCGATTCAAGATCAAGCCCTGCGGTATAGAAGTTAGACTTTCGTCTACAAGTAACTGTACTGTAGATAACACACACTGAATAATGACTGCCATCTCAAGACTTCTGAGATATTCGAGTTGATGCAATTAAGGTCAGGCTACAACAGAAACGATATTTTCTCGAAATTTTTGAACATTTTAACCTCTTTATGTTTCTGAAATTTCTTATTCTTTTTGTTTATTACTAAATAAACATTAAAATAATAATAAAATAAAAATTGTGATGCAAATTCACACTTCAATAGGTTCAGTGGTTTGAAAGACAATATTTATATGATTTTACTCTCTTATTTTGCTTCATCTTAAACGTAATAATTGAATATAACCAGCGCAATATCGTGTCATGCAAATCAGAAAGCGACTTGTCAAAGTATGATAATGACGTTAACTAAACACTGCAATTTTTATGGAGGATGACGAATCGAATACAAAACTTTCACGTGATCGTATGGGCAGTGTATGCCCGTAACAAATGCTGTGTCATGAAGAACATTTCTCTGTGACACAAGACTTCGCTTATCACCCTAAAACATCAGTTCTAAAGTTTCATACACCCAGTAATTACACTGGCTCTCAGTATCCTTCAAACCGAAAGACACGAAAGTTTTCACACTACTGATTCACGGCAGTTTAACTGATATTCTGATATCGAAGCAATTTACATATTAAATGGTTATATCCGAATCGCCAAACTGCACGGTTTGTGCAGCATCATGACAGACATTCTCGACAACCGCAGATATCTATGTATCATGTTTTAATGAAGTGTGTCCGGAAAGAGAACGTGCGACAACAATTAGTCCATGATACTCGTAGCAGTGAGGTGGGTTTGTGTAATAGCATCCTAGCGTTTCCCTTATCAGAGGGGGCTAGGATGTTGGCATCTTAATATTTGCTGTGGGTATGGCTTGATTTGTAGTAATTTTGCTTAAGTTTGTATAAAATGTTGTTTTTTCTATGGTAACATAGTCACTGAGCGACTAAACTCCTTTCTAATTAATAAAGACAAAAAACCGGCACTGCGCTGATACCTACCTACACGGATTACCGTAATGAAATCCTACCATCAGTAAAATTAACATTTTATTCTATATTAAGGTAAAATAGCGCGAAGTTTGTTGAAATTTAATTACCAAACCATGTCTTGGGCCTTATTCGATATCATTATTTCTGCCTGTTTAAAGCTATTGGATTTTCGAGCGAAATATAATTGCTCTAATTATTATACTTGTCCTGACTAGTAAGTTCATTGGTGATCGCATGTGAGGAATGCGGCTTATCATTATTTATAATATATTCCAATAAGAAGTGCCGACCACGTGACCTAGTAATCAGAGTACTTGAATTCTATGCCGCGAGTTCTGAGCTCGAATCCTAGCCGAAGACAACATTTGTGCTAAAAAAGAATTTCGGGTCTCGTAGTGTTGTGATTGTCACCGTGATTCTGATACTACCTCCGACCTTATCGCATGAGCGATACATTAGGCGTAAATCGTTTAGGACGAGTCAGTGCCTGTCTTATAATATCTTCTGGGCTTTCGACACAATTCGGAAGTTCGCCGTGGTCTGACCGAATTTCGACATTGAGGACATAATTGCAATAATAGTGTTTATTAAATAATATGAAAATTAATAACTTACAGTGAATAAATAAATAACATAGCTTGTAATAGAAATATAAACCAGATGCAGAAACACAGCAATGGACGAAGAACCAGGCAAGGTCTTAAAGGTGAAGGCAGGCTTTGTAGTGACACTGAGCACAGTGCATTCTCTTCCTTCCGGAACCATAGTTTTTCTTCAAATTAAAACAGCAAAATTTTACTCTAATCGGTCATTCTAAAAAGTAATCCCTTTCAATCTTTTGTCAGAACCTTGAAATCATTATTTATGTTATCTCGCTGTAATTTAGTCAAGTATTATATGTATGTATGTTAAAACAGTTTTTGAACGGTTTCTTAAAGATTATCTTGGCCTCCAGTGTCTGACTACAATGAAAATAGTAACATAGAACAAATAGTCTTCAATATTTGGATACAATTAATGATAAAAGTTAAGAAATTATCCTTCGTTACAAAAGCCCTATATCAATACGAATAAGAGAAGAAGACTTCTAAAAATTGTTAAAAATAACCTATTATTAAAGGAAAACATTATATTAGATCCATTTTAGCTTTGCTATTGCCGAAAGTACTATGATAAGTAACCCACTTACTAGGACATATTTTGGCAAGCGGACTAGAGAGGGACAACATGGGAAAATATAATCAGTTTGTTTATTGACCGTCGCTCGTTTACTGACAAAATTAAAAGGAAAAAATATTTTATGTTGTCGTATAAATTGAACGTATTTTCCTTCTCAGAATAATGTTTCAATCGAGCGAACCAACGTCGTCCAGGAAAAGCACCAGACTATTTAAACTGCCAGCGACTTCATACGGAGTAGCACCTTGGACGTGGTTTGTCGATTGTTAATATAAGTCAAACTTCTCTCGCCTGTCTGCTCTCCGAGTGTTTTATTTGTGGTAATTGACGCCTTATAGTTAGTAATAGATGGTTTTAATTACTTTAGGTCTTCTCTGCTAATCTAACCTGGGTAACAAAAAAATATGATATCCAGTCCGATTTTTCGACTACGGCGACAACTACCGACTAGTCGGATACAAGTCGGAAGCTATCAACTGCGCAGGAGCTATTATAGTGCCATAATTGTACGTGCAAATACAGGAGCACCCACTAATCCCAACCTACTGGTGCCCGATTTAAAGCTCATGAGAAAAGATCGGAAATAGGCTTGGATGCAGTGTCAGAAACAGGGGACAATCATAACACAACAAAACCCGAAAAACAACAACTTGTTGTATTCGTACAAATGTTGGCTCCGGCTGCGATTTGAACCCAGGACCCGCGGCGTAGAATTCAGGTACTCTGACGATTAGGCCAAGCGGACGTCCTTCGGGAAAAATATTTTTCAGGAGGAAACTGTTATCCAAAAACACATAAGTATATTAATAGTAATATGTCCACAAGCCCACCTGATGGTGAGTGCTTAGTGCAGTTAAGAAATGCGTCCTATACGTAAGTACTATATACATCGACGCTAACTATATTTGAAGTTAATTGAACGCTGTTGAAGCTGCATTAACGTTAACTATATATATGTATACAATATATAATCCTTCCTTATGTTACTGAATAGAAAGTTTACTGGCCGGAGAAGACGTCTTCCCCAGATAACACCACCCCATCTAGCGGGTAGCTACTCGAATACACGCAGGTATAGCGAAGACTATAAAATTGTGATGTGTGATGCTTAGGACTGTGTGATATAACGTTGGTAATATTACGAGTACAAGCATTACCTAACCATCTCTAGTTCAGTTGTTAATTATCAACAGAGAACACAGTAATGTTTTCACACTTCTGCTTAGGGTCAGAATAATTCGAACTGCAATGACATTTACATCGACAAATTAGTGCATGGAAATCTTTTCACAAGTGAAATGACAATGATGTTGGTTGATTCCAATAAGAGGGGAATCGGTATCATATTAATAGATATGATAGAAGATGGATATCTAAAGCGCTTTAAGAATTTGAAGTCGCAAACACATACTCGACCAGACTTTCCTGGATCGTGAAATGTTTATATCGACGCTTGAAAGGAAAAATTTACTAAACGACGCGACTTATGGAAAGCCGTTTAGAGTAATTTATTTAAAAAAAAATCAACTATTTATTCCATTGCTATTAAATAGCTTTTAATTATCAAACTATATTTAAACGCTGTTAAGATCCATTTTAGAAGCTGTAGATAGATTTCTGTTTAGCTTGTACATGTTTACAATTTTATGATCTATGTAACATATACAACATACATAATTATCGAGACCTAGAAGTAATCATTATACATTATTTAAAATTTAGAATCCTATTTTTAGAATACTAGTTATGACTCTAAATATACATACTACAAGAAATGGCGGTACCATAAATTAATTTTAATCAATTATTTGATTATTGAACCTTTACTATTTGTTACTTACTGTAGTAACTACTGTTTACTATTTACTATTATTTATGAACATCAGCTGTACTATTTAACAGATAACATATAAACTGCTTATAGTCATTTTTATGTTTACTTTCAGAATGGAACTGCTTTATAATGAAACATACGCATGTAATTTCAGAAGTATTAAACGTTTAATTAACATCGCGTTATGAATACGGAATTCACAAGATAACGTTAATTACATTTAAAATGGAACCATGCAAACAGTGAATCCTTAGAAGATAAATTTGATAATGTGAATCTCTTTTGAATCAGTGTGTTGTGCAGCCACATGGACTTAAGCAAAATTTTAATTAATGGATGTTTCGTAAGTTTGAATGTATCAAATGAACAAATGAAAACGAAAAATGTAACGAATCTACACATTTAGAAATATCATTTATAGTGAGTGCGTTTTAAAGTCATTAATTCACAACACAACCAAACCCGAAAACCAACAATGACTTTGTGTTTGTGACCAACTGTTGACACCGGCTGGGATTCGAGCCCAGAACCGGCAGCGTAGAAGTCAGTTACTCTGACTACTAGGTTACGCGGTCCTTTATGCTACAGCGGGCAGATATTTAGTAGTTAGATATGATATTTATATTTTTTACGGTTATGCAACAATTTTGCTGTAAGACTTAATGTAGGGCAAAAGATAAAGCTTTTCTGACAAAAACCATCAGGAATTGTTAAAAGCGTTCTCCCAAGAACAATACAAGAATTTCTCAGAAGAAAGGGAGGCAAAAGTGTAAAACAAACAGCTTGTATAAAGGCCCCTCCTTCACAGTAACAGTATTTTTACTGCAGTAGAATGACAAAAAAAAATGTTGCCTGAATAAAAATAACGCCTTTGTACAGTACATATTAAAACTGTTTTTTACTGTTAAGCATATGAACATATATATTGAAATGAAATAATTTATTTGAATAAAATTATTATTGCAACTTTAAATGCCTTTTGAAGGCAAGATTATACAGGCATCTTCTAGGCTAACTTTTTAAGCATCAAAGATCATAACATCAGTTATTACGGGGTGGAATCTTGACCAAACATTGTCCTATTCTCAATTAAAAAAAAAATATAAAGAATTTTTCGAAACAAGCAGCGTAGCATTGATTATGACAGTGAAAATAATTTCAACAGCAACGACGTTGCTTACAGTCGATTTTAACACCCAACCTCTGCGTCCGGATATGCCTGCTAAATATAGATATTTGATAGAAATTACATAAATTACGTCGACGACCAAGTTCTTTCCGATCGGCTTGATTCACTGGCCTTGCGAAGAAACGTTGCGTCTCTTTGCATTTTTTACCGTATTTATCACGGGGAGTGTTCTGAGGAATTGTTCGGATTAATTCCGCCCGCTGAATTTCGCCATCGTACATTGCGGCATAATGCAAAATTCCACCCACACCATCTTGATGGTTGGCATTCCACCACCGTGCGTTTCACAAGGAATTTTCTGCCACGCACTACCACTTCGTGGAATGCGCTGACGCTGACCTATAAGACTTAGGGACCTTCAAGAAAAGATCCGACTCTTTCCTTAAAGGCCGGCACCGCACCCGTGATTCCTCTGGTGTTACGGATGTTCATGGGCGGCGGTGATAACTTAACATCAGGTAAGGCGCTTGCTCGTTTGCCCCCTCTCCTATAAAAAAATGCGTATTATGTCAAATTATGTCTCGAGACAGATCGAATATTGAAACCCGGGTTTAATCGATTTCGATTACTGTTTCACCTTTCAGTTTGCACCTACCAACAGTTGTTTCTACATATTTTACTGGCAGGGCCAGTTATTCGTCCGTAAAGCAGTATTGACGATAAGACTTAAGAACTGATGTCTCAAAGTGACGAGCGCAGTGTGGTGCCGCATAGAAATGTTCTGGGTGACACGGCATTTGTTATGGGTTAACATTTAACACTATCAGGTGAGAGGTTTGCTCGTCTCGTCACTTTCTGCTATAAAACAAATATATTCGAGCTTAGATGCATACAAGGTTAGATGCATTTTTAGAATAGGTTCTATTTGACACATGCTCATTGAAGAATGCGTAATAAATTCATGTAAGTAATGCTCCCACTTCTTTCCTCACCCCTTTGTACATTATTTTTTGTTAATTCACACTAATTCATTTGTACATTAGCTCAATCAATGAATAAAAAATATCGCCCGAACACAGAGCTACCTTTGATCAGATAGAAATCTCTTACACATATATGAAATGAAAGAACAGTTATGAAGATGAAAAGTATTATTTAATTATGGCAGACAATTATATATTAAATCATTGTATTTTTTATTTACTACTTGAAGGGTTACGAC
>DWIA01000569.1:0-10179 GCA_018248195.1 Archon apollinus
ATCATTGATATGCAGAAGAAACAGAGTTGGGGATAGCACGCAGCCTTGTGGAACACCAGCATTCACAGACTGGGGGTTCGAGCATGCACCGTCGACAACGACCTTGATGCTCCGGTCTATCTAGACTAACTAACAGGGCTTCCCCCTTGCTCTCGACTGCCTCCACCCAGCGATGAGTGAGGTAAACTAAAAGATCACCGGCTGAGCGGCCCCCACGGAAACCTTACTGACGATTACTAATCAGCCGGTGCTCCCCAGGAGCTGGCAGTTGATAATCGACTCCATGATTTTGGAGAACAAGGAGGTGATAGCCAATAGGCCTGTAGTTAGCTGGATCTGAGCAGTTGCTATTTTTAGGGATCAGGTGTACTAAAGCGGTCCTCCAGGATTTCGGGACGACGCCTAGAGAGTAGGAATGCCACGTTAGAACCGGTGCCAACTCAGGAGCACACATTCTCAGCACAAAAGGGGGGATTCCATCATGCCCACTCGACTTCTGGATGTCCAGAAAGAAGAGCGCTATGCGGACTGAGCTCCGCAGAAACTTTATCTCTGGCATGGCGCTCTCACATCGCGGGATGATCGGCGGCAAGTTTCTCCTGTCGTGTGTGTAGTGTGTATTACCTAGTGGTAGTGTTGTAGTAGTGAAGGGTATCTTGTGCCGGTTCCTGGTGGCGGTATAAGTTTGCTTGTGCACGCTATTGTGCTCTTCAAAAACTAGGTAATATACAAAATTATCCATTTTGAAAAGTACGTTTTGGTCGAACTTTATTACAATTGAATTCCGCAAAGTAACGCCTGATTGTATTAACCATGTGTGACTTAAATAAAACCCTTTTCCGCTTTCTTAAAATTGTTTATATTTTTAGTCAATTAGTCAGTTATGCAATCATAGTATTACACAAAAATAAATTCTTAAAACTTGTTATTTAACTGCGGTGTAATTTATTTCTTAAACTATTTTGATCATAGAAACATTTTAGTTGTCATCAAAACTACACAACGGAAGATAATCTTATGTATGCACCAGCCTCGTGTCTTAATAATCCATGACACGAGCAAGAGAAATTACATAATACTATATCGGTGACAAAGTGATATGACCATCACACCTAAACACAGACATATGGGAGAAAGATGTAGGTTGATTATTAATAAAATAAAATTATAAATGTCAATATTAGGATTTACTTATTAAAAGCTAAATGCTTAGCATATTAATTGGAACGCTTTTGAATCAGTTTCCATTTTTTGTATTTGTATGAACTAATTGACGCCCACTGCGCTTACTCTCAA
This sequence comes from Archon apollinus, assembly GCA_018248195.1. NCBI lineage: Eukaryota > Metazoa > Arthropoda > Insecta > Lepidoptera > Papilionidae > Archon > Archon apollinus. Next base: position 1,297 of record DWIA01000569.1, read on the forward strand.
GTAGAATTAGATAAATGTCTTATGGCTTCCAAAGGATGGCAGAAAAACACTATATAAAATATAACACATAAAATATACAACCGTATAACGGGAAGCGGCGTTTATGGATACGCCAATCCTCTTACTAAGAACCTATGGATAATATTTAATAAATACGAAACTTTTCCAAATGACGAGGCTAGGTTAGCCCAGGAGTGATTTGTTATTTATTTGAATATACCAGTTATTATTAACACGTTTTTCAAGTTTTTAAAAAAAGACGGCATCATTGTAATTAGTTTAGAGTAGTTATTATTAAAATAAATTTTCCTTCGTTTATTATATATTTCACTCTATTTCTTGAGCTTCTTCAAATGGCAACATAGATGTCGCTAAATATACATAAATATTCTCCGATCCCCTATACTATTATGGTACATCAAAAATAAAATATTAATTATGCTCATTGCCATTTCTGTTTTGATTGCGCTTAACGGCCAGTTATTCTGCCCGTGAAACAGTAGTGTGCAAAACATTACTTACTGTGTTTTGTTTGAAGGGCACTGAGAGCTAACGTATACTGGACATATGAGACTTAAAAAAGTGATGTCTCAGTGTAACGAGCGCAGTGCGGTGCTTCAAAAAAATGTTCTGGTTGGCAAAGCATTTATGGGCAGACGTTACACTTAGCATCAGATGAACGACTTTCTTGTGTAACTGATAAATATGTTATGAATTTATGTATCGTTTACGCAAATGATGTAGGTGATCCGTTAAAATAATTTATTAGTCGTTGCAATAATTAATATGAAAAATTAAAAGTATGATTTTAAATTTATACTATAAATTGTTTCTAGCATAGCGTGCACTGCAATGCGCTGGGTCAGACGACAGTGTATGAATCTTCACCAAACACTTCACCTGATGTCTTTCCTAACTATAGAGTTACTGCGCTCTCGGAATCAGCACTCAGTAACATTCCATACTATTTTCATAGTATATCAGCAGCAGCCCTAGTCCCTACAGCGGATATAGGGACATAGATAGCTCTGGATTCCGCGCCTACGTCGCAGTGCCCGAGTGAAACCAAGCACAGTTGAGGGTGTACCTGCTATAGTACCATACGTCAGCGGAGTCACAGACAAGATTGGCTACATCTTGAAGCGAGCTTCTATTAGAATATTTTTCATGCCGCCAAACAAGATAAATCAATTTTTACCATCTGTTAAGTGTAATCTCCCTCTACAAGATGCAGGAGTGTACAAGCTGCTGTGAATGTGGTCTCTCTTACATAGTTCAAACAAAAAGATCCAATAAAACCCGCGTTAAAGAACATACAGCTGACGTGAAGCATCGACGTGCTAGGAACTCTGCAGTCTGCGACTATGTTCTGGACCATTCCAACCATCATATCAGATTTGACAGATCCTCGCAAAAGAAAACCGATTCCTGCCAAGGATGATTCGACTAGCAGTTCGTTGGATTTCAAATTTGTTTGAATACGTGCACCCGAATATTTGGATACTTTACTCATGTTTGACATACACATTTTAAGAAAGGTTGAAAAAATAGCGTAGTTTGAATTAGAATAAAAACCCGGAAATCGAAAAAAAAAACGAAATTTCAAAGAAAAATTTCGTCAAATTTTAATGGTGTAACGTACTTTCATGATAAAATAATTCAACGGTAAGGAAATGAAAAACTTTCTCATTTCATCGCTGAATTTTAATAAATAAAATGAAAGAAATTACATTTTTATTTTGCTTTTATTCATCTAAAAATCATAACTTTTCTTCATTGTAACTTGGATTGGTTCGTTAATCTAAATTAGCATAAGCTAATTATACATACAAACAATTTCATTTTATCTCTCACTATACAATGTTAACGTTAATTTTGCACTGCTATAATTATTTTTAAATAAACTCCATAGCAGCTTGGTTAATGTTTTGTAATATATGACCGCTATACTTGAAAATGTTTTCATAACTTAGCCTTAATGATTCATAAATTATAAAAAGTGTTCAGTTAATTTTAGTAATGTTATTGATTACTGTACAAGGTTTCAATGAAAGACTGTAAATTGCAGATAGTAATTTTCATTAAAATTCAAAAATAGTGTCCTTAGATCAAAATTTTGTAAAATTTGTCTAAACCGAAAATTTTAATCATGAATAACTCGAACAGACTTGTGGATCAATATCATATTTAACAATTTCATGAACATGTATCATGCTCTAGACATTGTTTGTTTGATTAGGAATGAAGTGAATAAGGATTAATTAGATAAGTTCACTGCTTATCAAACTGCAATTTGCTTATAAGCTACATAACTACAAAAAATATACACAGCTTGCAAGAAAATTGAGATGCACTCGTTCTTAGACTATACTCAACAACCGACTACATTAGTACCATATAGGCAGTGTCACGAAACAGTAAATCAAAAAACTGTTCAAATAATAATTATACTGTATTTAAGGAACCGGTTACTTACGGTTAAGACACAATTATGCTAAATTAAAGAAAATACAGCTCACGCGTAGAGAACGCCTAGCTGTAACCGTAATTAAGTAGACGTAAATTGTACGCCACAGACAGAATATTAATGAATTTTCCTATTTTAAAGCGTATTTATGATTTCGGGGCGTATTTCGTGAGACATTAAAGAAAAATACTAAAGCAAATATTTAAAAGAAAAGAAAAAAGTGCTTTAAAGATTTATTTTGAAGCACGGGTCTGGTAAAATTTTAAATATATTTGCATGAGATTAGTCTTATAATACATTTTTATAAATATTACAATGGTAAACACTACAACACTATAGAATTGTGTAATATAAGGTTTTTCAAAATGGCCAATAGATCACGACGGATGAGGGTTTAAAGAATTTGCTTAAAACTCATAGGTGTCAACCCTATTTTACAGATGATTGAGGTAACGAGGTATTACTAAGTAAATCTGTTAGAATGATGCCGATTTCTTCCAACCTTATAAATAGCTACTAAAGAAACTTAAACAAAATGGAATAGAAAACATATTTTAATTTGGTTTCAATTTGGTTCAGGGCGTTCTGAGTTAGATTTTTATAAAGTTTGACATAAATAATAATTTTTACGTTTTGTATGGAAATTTTTAGAATTCAAATTCCTCATTTACCCATCACCATTATACTTATCAGCTAAAAGTAGCATGGGTAAGTGTCACCCTGAATTATGAAACATCTTGTATATAAACAGACACAAAAATCTGACGAGGTAGGTAGACACTACTGGTGGACACTAACTTTTACTCGCTGAACGCAGTAATCTGCCACAACAGGGCCAGATATTTTGCCGTCAAGCAATGAAGTGGAATCGAAAATAAACAGTGATTTATTATATTTACTGGATCACTACAAATTAAATAAATCTAAATTGACAGCTTCTATCGCGTTTAATTTAAACTATTTTTAACCCATTATATGAGACTTTTTATATATTTTTTTTTAATTAAAAGCTAAAGGTTGGATCAACTATGACGGAACGTCAAACCTCAGTCGTCCTGTGAGAGCAGGTGATGTAAAGCGGTTAAAACGTAGGGTCTGATTCTCAGTCGAGCTTATCGCAAAAATGATACTTTGGGTAAGTGTTGTAATTCTAAGAACAAACCTTAATTTGAACAATTACATAGTGCTAGTAAATTAAATAATTAATATTTACAGTACAAAAACACAAAAAAGATTTTTAATAATTTTGCTAAATATTCAAATTAATAATATTCCAACGGTACATTCTGAAATGTATAAGAAATTCTAACTAAAGCATTGAAACCTCTCTTCTAACGGCAACAAAGAGAGGTAACCCGTATTATTTTTATCGCTCTAGTATTTCTAAATCATAATAAAATATACTTCTTCATATATGAGATAGAAAATAACGTCTATGTAATATACAAAAATCACAAAATAATTATTATAGAAATAAAAAAGTAATGAAATTACAAATGACCGTCGCTTAACCATATGACTGTTATTATAAGCAAGCTGTAGTTCGTATTGCGACTTGCTTGGCGGATCGTCGGATCATATTCAGATCTAACCTTATTTTATCTGCAACAGACATTAAGACATTTTTTTAAGAACAGTTTTTTTGATTTCTAAGCAGTTTTTACCTAATTCTTTTAAACTTTTGCAATATTTTCAAGTGTCTTACGATGAATAATATTATATCCAATCGAATAAGACCATTTACAGACCTGTGAATTTTGCCGAGGAGATATACAACAAAACGTACAAAACTTTGAAATACCCATGGCTGAAAGGGAAAGGGGGTAGGATTCATTTAAGAGTTGGAATGAGATGTAGAAGTGCATAAATTATCGCTAATACTATCCCGGACAATTACATATTTACATATTTCATCATGGATCATCATCATTATTATCATAAGAACAGTTACATTTTAAGTAATACTTTAATTTCAAAGTATTACTCAAGGTGTATCAGCTAATCAAACTATTGAGTTATAATGGAACTAATTCTTGCCCCATATCCTAAAGTTACAAGAAGACGTCTACGTTACTAATCGGGCAGCTAACTCAGCATTGAATACTTGCCGACGTAGTTGCGTCACTCAACGTTGAGTAATGACGGCAGCAGCATGGTCATTAGGAGACAGTTCATTTGTCACTGTAATTTCACTGCTTACACTGAGAACGTATTTGCTAATCAGATGTCTGACGCTATTGTATGTATGTCTTTGTAATGTAATGTTCATTGTGGAAATTTGAATATTGTCAGAGACAATGCTGGTGTCACATTATACATATAATATATAGATGCTAAGAAAACATTACACCAACCAGAACTAAAACATCAATACCAGCTCAAGTCCTAAGATTTCACAGAAGAATGTTTTAATTTATATTATAAATCCAATAAAAACAATTAAAATATAAAAGAATATATACCATGCCTCGCATTGCAACTTCTACATCGTAAGAAGATGTCCCGTGTAGATTTACCAGGTCACATTTTCTTAACATATATTTATTTGTTTACGATAATTCTAAGGCACAATTACAATAAATTGTAATCTCTGATACATGGCGAAATAACATCCTCACCCATGCCTTATCTAAAATAAGCATACTGTTGAAGATTATTGTATATGTGAGTTTATTATTCCACAGTGGATTGCTTGGAGGTTGTTGATGAAGACATATATCATGACATGAGGCCAATGTTCATGTAAGCTTTAACTGAATATCTTAAAAAGGAGAGCTGATATGAATTATGTGGTGCGTATATTTAATTGTTAATTGCGGCATGCAAGTTAAAACGTATACTCGTATACGCTCGTTATCCAGTAATGACACCTGTCCCTAACGAATGATCATAATTAAATAATTTTATGAACGACATTGCATTAAAATGGTGATGAAAATATGTGCCGTACAAATTAATAGTATAAAATAAATTTAAACATAGTATAGTAATATATAATAATGTGTTTAACTGTTCAAGTGCTTTTGGAATGAGAACCAGTCAATAAATCTACGTGGCGCTATGTGGCCGTCAATTTTACTGAAAGAACATTTAATTAAACATTTCAATATTCCTCAGAAGAACAGTTAATGCAAAAATAGATTATTACAATTGTATTTTACAATTATATGTTGGAACATGCTGTAAAATTATAATTGTTGTTTGCACCGACTGCTCTATCATTAAATGCTTCTTTCACATTCTGTACAACTCTACAGTTCATGGAGTCTACTGGGTAATTAAATACTTTTAAAATGAAAACAATTGCAGTCGTATATAGTTATTAAGTGGAATTAAACACTTGTTTAGGAAACGTTTTGTTATGCGAGTTGTTTATTAATACAAAAAGTCCTTTCATCTCTTTATTGATCTCTAATTTGTTTTGATAAACTATAGTAATATTGATTTATTAGTTTCATAAATAATTTCGTCGTAAGCGTTTCAGAAAAGGAGCATATAGAGAAATAAAACCCGCGAAAACAAGAATACGAGAATAGTTTAAAGCAAAATCTTAAGATTATTTTAAATGAAATAAAACAGTTGATAACATAATATGTCGAAGGATCTTGAATCGGATCTTGTTATTGAGATAGACAGTCACAGAAGATACATCCATTTTATTTATTTGTGAGATAGAAATAGAAATTCAATATTGTGATTATTTTAAACGCTTTATTATTATCATATATATATATTACGTAATAATATTACATTTTGCATAAACATTAATGTGGCAAATAAAAGTCCAATAAATACCAAATGACTGCTAGCTCCGTGGGGGGTGAATTTAATTACAACGTAATATCTTATTGCATTATACTCGTATTATCACTGTTTCGATTTTTAATGTAAATAAAAGTAAAGCCGGTCCTCACATTAGTATTGGTTTTATCCTATAAATCGATCAGCTCGACAGTGAACTACCAAGTTTTCAAAGAATATTACTTTAAAACAGTTTTGAAGCATCATAAATGTCCATGCTACATTTTAAAATTAGAAAGTCAAAAAAATCTTTGTTTAATTAAGGCTTGTTAAAAGTACAAAAACAAAATAAGCCTTTATTGCTGTTTAAGTGTTTACAGTTATTATTGAAATAATAGCTTTCATATTATATCACTGACGTTCGGTGTGTTATCTAACAAAAGCTTGTCTATCGACAAACACCTCCTTAAAGACATTAATCTCTGTCTGTCTTTCGCTATCCTAATCCATTCTGAACCAGCAACATTTTAAGATCATCTTCCCAGCGTTTCGTTTGTCGCCCCCTACTTCTTTTACAACTCTGTTATTGTTTTGGTCCATTTCTTATTCTTTTCTCGTAGCATATGTCTTGCCTATTGCCATTTTAGAGTAGTTCAGCATACTTTTGTCGCATCTTTAAATTTAGTTACATTTTGTAATATATAAATGGAATCGAATTAATTTTATTCCATTTATAATCATTGCCGCAAAGTAAAGCCTGATTCTATTAACAATTTTGTAATATATTCTAATCTTATTTTATCTCTCCTTTGGACACCAATAATGCTTTCCTCTCTTTTCCATTTTGGCATACACATATTTTATTAATTTACTGTTCCACTAATGTCCATGTTTGGCAATAATATCTTACACAGAGAAAAGATCACATATTATATACTTTTATTTTTTCCTTAATTGACAGGTCTTTATTTTTCATAACTTCGCTAGGAGACTAAAATCTTTTTCAGGTGTTGGCAATCCTTCTGTCAAGTTCTTTATGCATAGCATCACTTTTGAATCTTGTAATGTATAGGTGAAGTTTTCGCTGTTAGCCGTCCTGGCTTTTACAGCTTCATCAGACAACTGAACTCGCAGGCCGAGGGCCCGTGAGCTAGGTTTGGTTCCTACCAAAAGCAGTCCTCTGCCTACCCAACATAAATACATACATAAATAAAGGTATTATCATCACACAGTCATGCCATTCTCGCGTTTCACGTATATGTGTTTCGTGAGATAGTCCGTCTGATTATTCCTTCGAATATATGTCATCTATTGACCGTCCTAGGGAGGTACAGACCTCCTTTAGGGCTGTCAGCTTGTTATATCGATAGCTCTGGGCGGTGAGAACCGCCCTGGAACACGAGAGTATCTTGTGTACGCTGTGTTTGCCGTAGCGCGCCGCTCTCTACGGCGGTCACGGGTTGCTGTGAGTGTGTTTTTAATTGTAAATGAGTGTACAGTTTCAGAATCGTAGCTGACCGTAAAACGTATATTGCGTTGCTTTTCGCAGAAATCTATTTTGCACTATTTGCAGTTCATTTATCTGAGGGCCCGTCGCTTGTGCGAAAGCGACGCTTGCAATTTTTGGCTATTAACTGTCCTAGATATACATACATATTCTTCCACATATACTATATTCTTCATGATAACCATAATGTTATAGGTTTGTGAGGCATTAATCATAACTTTTATTTTAGTTTTGTTCATTAAAATCCCTGCTTTTGCGCTTTGGTCTGATAATTATTGTAGTATTTGCTCTATCTTTCTCAGAAAATAGGATCAGATCATCTGCAAAACGTGAGTGACTGAGGTTTTCATCATTTATGTTGAGTCCATTTTTATGCCAATTTAGGTTCCGGAATATCATCTCAAAAGCCGCAATAAACAACTTGGATGACCTTGCCACCACCAGTCTCTGTAGAAGTCTCCTCTTCTGTCGTTTACAACATGACTTAGGCTCACATTGGGCGCATATAACAAAACACATTTTTACGGATTTTATCGCGTTTAATTTTTAAATATATTAATCCGACGTTTCGAGTGCTTTAAAGCACCCATGAACACCGGAGGACTGAGATGTCAGACGTCCTGACGTCATAGTTAATCCGGAGTACCTTCAGCTTTTAATTATTATTTTTGGTCCGATCTACGCAAAACGACCTTACAGTGCTTGAAATCTTGCAGTGTTATGCTTGGTATTTGATTTGATTTTATTAATTATGGGATTTCAAGCTGGTGGTAATACCTAACCGTCTTCTCTATTGAAATTAGGATGTTTTTTAATTTCAATAGCCACGCGAAGCATCCTTGCCTATCATCTATATGCATCCGCGCCTACGTCGCAATGGCCGAGTGAAGGCAGCCACAGACGAGCGTGTACTTGCTGTACTAGCATAAGTCAAAGGAGTCACAGACAACATAAAATCCGTTAAAATTTGTTTTATTAAATGTGTAATATTCGCGTAAATATAAGAAACCATTAAGTGAACCAGTACGGACTGGAAATCGCAAATAAAAGTCGCCGGTTAGAAGATCTCAAGACTAAGCGCGCAAGATTTGTAACATCTTTAAATTTCTTGAAGAGATGCAGAGATCATGATCTCATTCCTACGTGTGTCAAAATATCAGCTAAGAAG
>DWIA01000570.1:0-10178 GCA_018248195.1 Archon apollinus
GACACAACATCTGTTATGGGCAGACGTTGCACTTATCATCAGGTGAACGTTTTGCTCGTTTCGTCACTTTTTCCAATAAAAAAAAAACTGACCCTGCGGTGGTACCTACCAAGACCAAGACCAAGGATTCCTGCATAGGAATCCTACCACCAGTAAGAAAAGAAAAGAAGTCTAAGTAGAAGTTCTACATTCGGCAATTCACAACCTTTTACATTGGGCTGGTAATACTAAATTGAAGTAATTAATGATAATGTTACCGAGCTATTTTTGAAAGGGGAATTTTAAAAGGCGTCTTGGTACCTTCCATAATTTCAGCTCTATGTCTACAGGTCCTACAATCTGTGAACATAGAGCTGAAATTATTGAAATGAGGAAAGATGGTATTATGAAATTTGTTCGCGATCTGCTTTTTAAAGCTACTGTGCGTAAAATTCCACCGTCTTGTGATCATGTTTTTGATTTGCATTGACTAGTGTACTGGATAAAGCAGGAGGAATCCAGAAAGCCTTATTGAATAAATATGGTAATGCAGGAAAAAGTTCGCGACTGAATTTGAGTGAATGTTTTAGTTTGTTACCCCTCGCAGGGGCAAAAGTACCCTCGTAGGATATAGGTGCCCTGCATGGCGGTCACATAGGTCATGATCGCCATGCGGGGCATGGCGGTCATGACTCATCGTATGAATCTTATGATGATATTCAACCATCGCAAAGCTGTTGTTTTACCCATTCCTCGCGCAGTTTTAATAGCAATGTTTTAAATACATGAAGCTCTTTTCGCGCTACAAGAGGTTGACACAATTACAAAGTCCGAGGACATAAAACATGCGGACGTAAACAGCCTGGATCACCAACCGGTGCAGGGAATCGGAACAAGCAACATAAGTAATGACTCGAGAAAATTCAGGGCAGTCGGACTATTTCAATTTCGTTATCGATGGCAACAACTAGGTGCCCCAAAGCACATATTAAAATTAATAAAATGTTATCGCATACCTTTTTGCCGCAAACAACCTCTATATATAAAGGACTCTGTGTGACTCTGGATATAAAGCATCGACAAGCATTATTTCACAACGCCTAGGAATTTTCATCTGACATGGATCTTGTTCCGACATACCTCAAACAACTTACAAAACTGCATGGGAAAGTGGCTTGCCTTGTGTATCGTAACAATTTCAGGACTTCTACCACCAACGGCCTTAAACACCATGAACTCGCTTTTATTTACATTGTAAATTAATCCATGATTTGACGCATACCGCTCGCATATCGCAAGAAGTTCTCTAACTGCCTTAACCGTTGGACTCAGCTGCACCATATCATCTGCATAACTGATATTATTAAAACTGACATCATCGATACGACATCCGAATCCTTTGCTGCTGAGTTCAACGATCAGGTCATTAATGTATAGGTTAAAAAGCTTGGGTGACGTTATCCCTCCTTGTCTAACCCCACAATGCAGCCTGTATATTTCAGAGTACTTATCGGCCCATCTTACATTGTTACATTGATTGAGATACCAGTACTGAAAGATACTCAAAATCTCTGCTGGAACCTTTCTTTCCCGTAGCTTATGCCATAATAAATCATAAGCTACGAGGCCGAAAGCCCTGAGAGATCCAAAAAGCACGCGTATACAGGTGTTCGGCGCTCTGTATAATAATGTACTGCATATTTTAGGGCAAGTATAGCATTCTCCGTAGACAGTTCTGGTCGAAACCCAAACTGCGCATCGTGCAACACAAGAAATCTCTCCATCTGGACGTCCAACAAGCTGTCGAGTACCTTAGCCATAATGGTAGCTAAATAAATGGGTCTATAATTACATTTATCAGCTATGTCACCGGTTTTAATTTTAACTGTAGGCAAAACTATTGTCCGCATAAGATCGTGAAGTAGATACGAATGACATAAACATGAAGAAAAGAACATAGCCAGTACTCGGGGCAGGTGAGGTCCAGCGTGTTGCAGGTGCTCGACGCTGAGACCATCATGACCAGGAGATTTTCCCCTAGTCATACTTTTAATGATCTTTGCCACCTGTTCGGGGGTAAAACGAATCAAGTCATGACTTTCACGACAGCTCCGGTCATCAGGCACCCACCGTGACGGGCCTAGCGAAGATTTGACTTTGAAATGTTCTGCAAACATGTTAGCTATGCTCACAGGCTCGTTACAACCTCCGACGTTTACGGGTAGGGCCGGCTTAATATCGAGTTTATTAGTGGCTTTCCAGAATTGTTTAAAGTTATTGCCTTCACGATGTGATGCTATGATATCGAGTTTTAGCTGTTCTTGATGATTTTGACACCATTTTAATTTACTTTTAAAAATCTTACGTGATAAGCACATATCGTCGTATATAGCACCACTGCTTGGTTTGTTGTACCATAACCACATGTGATATTTAAACCTGGCCATCACGTGTGCCTCCCTAACGTGCCTATTCCATCCCACCACACGGCCACTGTTCATATTACTTTTGTGATCAACGTAGCTCTTTATAGCGGCTTCGGATAAAATAGTAACAATATTATTGTATATGCCATTAAGCACATCTTTGTGTTCAATATTGTTACAGTGTGAACTGCTACATTCGCTAAGTTCCTGTGGTAACCCCATTGACATAAACTTGCTATTACATAAACCATAAAACATCTCAATCCGATCATTGGCCCTTTCTCCCCAAATTACTTTGTTACTAGGTTTTATTACAACTTCTAATTTCGGTTTAATAATATCTAATCTGCACTCAACAACAAAGGGGCAATGATCAGACCAAAAAACATCATAATAGATTTTAATATCGGTAATCGTTAACCAAGCAGCCTGTGTTACAACACAATGGTCAAGCCATCGTCTACAGCCATGTACATCACTGATAAATGTATAGCTATGAGAATCTGCACCCAACTTTTGAATGTCTGCACATATCCAGTTTTGGTCGGAACAGAATTGTAAAAGTTCACATCCAAAAGACTCACCAGGATGAGCATTAAAATCACCAAGGATATATACTGTTTCAACGCCACAACTTTCAATTATCGCACTAACCTCACTAAGATATTCAGTGAATACCAGAGGAATTGCAGGTGTTACGCACCACATGTTCGTGGATATTTTGAGATATATATGTTAGAGTTGTTCGAGTTTTTCAAGTGCTCGTTGTACTTTAAAAGTGGTCGCTAATATTGTCTCATATATAGAACAAATAATCTTCTCCGCTGCAAGACAAGGATATCGGATATACCGCCTCTCCAATGTTCAATTTCATTAGGATTTTTTATAGCAGGAGGGTGCAATTTTTTTTACATTTTTAATTTAATACACAGTCGTCGCATGAGCTTTCGCCTCTTGTATAACAAGGCTGACGGCATACCCATTATTTTATATCGGCGGATAGTCACTCCTTGTTTCATGAAATAATCTAGCAAAATATTAAACAGCAATTACATCTCTTCGCTCCGCATATGACACTATTATATTAAACAATATTATACAGGGTCGATAATGCCATGTCCAATCTTGATACTATAAAAAACATAAAACAATTTATAAATCACATTTACTTTTAAATGATTACGAGTACATGCAACAAAATCATTCAGTAGAGGTAAACTACGAATATATATAGAGCATCAAAAAAAAATTGTTTGAATGGCAATATTCGATTTAAATTGCTTCAAAGCAAACGCACAAACAACAATAAGTCGTCGCAATGTCTGCGCGTACTAAGCGGAATCATTTGCAAGAATGCACTCGATTGAGAATTAGATAACAATGTTGCAGTGAGCGTCTTTCATTGAGCCTTCAGTTTTACAAAAAGGAGTTTTAAATGGATAAGAATAGTGAAACAGATTGAAGGTTACTGAGCGTATAGACCACCAGAGGAGGCGGCGCTTTTAAAAACGCCGTATGCGCTATGGTTCACGTCTTTAACTTGTTTGTTTCGATATAACATTATCGTATAAGCCTTTGTCACCGATCATTCATCTAAATATCCAAAACAGTTGTTTGTATCTGTGATTTTCAAATTGGTACGTTTTAAATATTTTTCTTGTTCTTTATTTCATATAGCTTTGTGGTGACGGCGAGAGAAAATCTGCCACCATATTTCATCCTGTGGGAGTAGACTGAGGAAAATGCCAGAAAATGTTCATGGCTTCTGATGGGTAGTCGTATAGTCATATAGTCATCTCATGCAGTTGGTAGGATTCCTATGCAGGAATCCGTCTAGGTAGGTCTAGGCTAGGTAAGCCCCAGAGCCATTTATTCTGCCGTGAAACTGTGGCGTGTGTGACTTAAGGACTGATATCTCAGGGTAACGGGCGCAGTGTGGCGTCAAACAGTAATGTTCTGGGTAACACAACATCTGTTATGGGCAGATGTTGGACTTACCATCAGGTGAACGTTTTGCTCGTATCGTCACTTTATCTAATAAAAAAATTGCGAACTGGTGCCGCTTGTAAACGCTGATCTGCTTGTGTTCGCAATTTCAAAAAAATGCACTTATGTATTATTGAATTGTTCTCGCTTAAAATCTTCTGTTGATGTTCACAAGCCTGTCAAAGTCCACTGCTGAACATAGGCCTCTCCTATGTGGGAGGATTTGCCGCAATCGCCACGCTTAGCAGGCGGATTGGCGATCGCAGTACCAGACACTTCGCACCTTAGACGCTGCTGTCCGTCACCGGTGAGGATAATTTAGGTCTGGCATATGATATATCCTACATAAATTATTTGATCTGAAAAGCATAATTCCATAACTGCGTATTAAGCACTTAGACACTAGTATCGTAGCAAACGATTACAGCGCCATAATTTGTCCAGAATGGTCTTAACGTTGTCATGAATAACTGAGTTTCTTAAACTTCTTCTTCAGCCTATTAATAGTATACTCCTGACAAAGGTTTCGCCTACGAAGGGAGGATTCCGTGATCATGCTTGGCAGGCGTATTGGTGACTGCATACTTGCATCTCGTACCTTAGATGAAAGAATTTCTCTCAATCGACGCCTTGCAACCTCAGTTTTACGACAGGAGATGAGATTTTTTTAATGGACGATACTGATGGGATGGGTAAAACTTTCGCTTGATGGAAAGTACAACGTCTGCCTATAACATATGCTGTGTCACCCAGAAATTTCCTGCATGGCACCACACAGCCCGCGTCACCTTGAGACATCAGTTCTTAAATTCACATGCCCAGCTATTACGATATTTCGCAGTGCCTTTCAAACCGAATCACAGTAAAGTTCGCACACTAGTGCTTCAGAAAAACTGACCCTGCGGTGGTACCTATCTAGACGGATTCCTGCACAGGAATCTTATCACCAAAAAAAAATAAGATGGTTAGGTAGATTTTCTTACACCACCATCACATGGTGTATAACTGAATTATAATAAATAATTGTGTCTATACTAATAATACTAAGTCAGTGGTACTCAGTGTTCCGTAATAAAGTATTACAAAAACATCGGTGTTTGATTATTCTAGGGTCCGTCAAATACTCCGCCTACCAAAAGGGTTCCGTAGCCAAGAAAATTTGAGAGCCGCTGTCTAAGTAATTATGCATAGTCATGCGTCTATTCATTGGTGTGTATGTGTTAACACTTAGCAGTCGGCAGTCGTTTGCAAATATTATAATTGCTTCGTAAAGATTTGGAAAAAACCGGGGGTTATTCTTGTATTGCCTGAATAAATAATATGTACTTACAATGTACGCTTATTAACTCAATTACACTTAACTAGCGAGAAGTGGAATTCAAATACCTCCGGAAAGGCCCACGGAGACTTCGCACTCGGCTATCAATATTTTTTTTGTAAACGCAACTTAAATTGTTGTTATGGTAATAATGTCACGATGTTATTTAATACAGCGAATACGACCGCGTGGCTAAGTGGTTCCTGACCCTTGTGCCGCGGATCCTGGGTTCGATTCTTAACTGAAGCCAATACTTATGCCACACACAATTTTTTTTAGATCTGGTTGTATTGTAGCTGTCACGTATGACTTTGACACATGTATTTGACCATTCCTCAGATCGTATCGCAGAAGCGTTACATCGGGTTAGGGTAAGTGAATACGAGTAATGCTCGCTGTTATATATCCAGCGCAGATGATGAACGATGATGATGAACTTCTTATCAAAAATCGAAAAAATCTCTGTGCTCTAATCTGGCCATCATCTTACTAATCGAATTCGTAAATTCACCGTTGTTAGTTCCAGTATTATAAACTTAAACCGTGGTAGGTCGGGGGTAGGCGGTCGCTATAAATTTCATAGTATGCGAGTGATCCGGGATCGATTCCCGGTGCCGGCAACGATAAAATTGGTAATTGCAATTTTAAGTGCTGAATACTCGACATTGAAGGAAAACATCGTGAGGAAACCTGCGTGTCCGAGGAATAAAAAAATTTTCGAGGACATGTGTAGTCCGCCGTTTTGAAGCAGCGTGGCGGACCTTCCCGGCTCCACAGCCGTCTCAGAAATGAGGGGAGTCCTGTGCTCAGTTGTGGGACAGTTTTAGGCTGTACTTTACTTTTTTTACTTATTATAAACTTATGGGCCAATGGTTGAAGACTGTTGTATAAAAATGTACAAGCTGTAAAAACAGTGTAGTGACTTCCGCGTCCCTAAGCCGCTTTAGTCAACCACGATCACGACGAAGTGATAGAGCGGCCTTCGTTGCCTACGTAGGTCGCTTACGGTGGGGCAACACAGTCCTCGTAAACATGTAACGATTACTTTGCATCACTTTTGCGTATAAAAAAAAGTAAAGTAACTGCCTTGCGTATAAAAAATATGTTTTTGGTGAGCACCGAACACTCTAATTACTTGAAGGGTTTTCGGAGACGGGAAGTGCCCGCCACGCTGTATCAGTGTGCTGGCTGACTTCTCATGTCATACAAGTCTCTTCACTTTTATATTCACCACCTAGTACGTGGTAAATCAGCATTTAACAATTTATAGTAATGCCGGTACCGGGTATCAAACCCAGGTCTATTTACGCGAGCGCCAGGTCTATGAGCTCTCACGGCTTAATTACTAAATACAAATAAATAATGAATGCCTGCATATCATCGTTGCATTCCAAAAATCAAAGAGACGTTTAGGTAGCAGACCGTTGCATTGTCAAGCGCTCATTCATCGCGCTGCTATAGAATACCGATCGATACACGTTTGAAGATCTCTTATTCACGCGTACTTTAACAAACAACAAACAATGTTTCAACTCGTATCGCACCTAAAAGTATTATAGATTTAGGGGAAAAATAAACTTTATCTCTATCGAAATAAGACAGCGAATATTTAAAAATTCAACGCAAATAAATAATGGAGGCGGCATATAATAACACAAGGTAATGTTATTCTTGGCTAATCTTTTGTATAAGTTCAAGTTTTTATAGAGCCTTTTATTGAAATGTTTGGCTCTGTGTCCGTAATTCGATAAAAGACGTTCCACCTTGGAGTACGATCACAATGGTCCCTTTTTTGAAAATGTAATCGACATTCGGAACAACCTACTTATACTTTTATTCGAACTAATCTTTACAAAGTTGTTTATTTAGAAATACATTGAAAATAGAGCCAGTTAACTTTTATTGTGTATTAAATATAGAATCTTCGCATTCAAATCTTGTGATTTAATAATAATCGAAACAATAATAAAATAGGAGTAGAGAACTTTTATGGAACTTTTTTAACTAACGCATTCACAGGTTTTCAATAGTAATCCTATGTCTACTTTACTCAAAGTTTCATCGTCGCATATTTGATTCAACAGGCATTTCCAAGAATTTTCACGAATTCTATAATAAAGTTAAATGTATTAGGAAAAAATCCTTAGTGAAAAAAGTTCCAATAAATTTAAAAAGTTACACGACTTAATTTCGACAGTACCGGCGTTCGAAAACTAAAATCGTAAATTGTAAGCTTATCTCTAGCTCAGCTATCTCTAATTCATCGTAAGCGATGAAAGAAAACATCGTGAGGAAACCTGCAGAAGAAGAGAAATATTTCGTCGACATGTAAAATCCATTGGACTCTTCTCAGGTCATCTTAGAGTGGAGGCCTGTGCTCAGCAATGGACATATATAGCTTCTATTTTACTACTATTAAACATAACGTATAATTCTCTGTTTATCATCGCGCTCTTAATGATGATTCGGCAACAGCATCCTTATTGAAAATCGAATTATCAGTAGTCTTTCTCTTTTGTTATTGGTTTAGTATTCTAAAAATAGTATTGATCAAAACATCGATTGATACTCAAATGCAGGTTACACTGGAGTAGCGTGGCGGAGTCTTTCCAGCTCTAAAACCCTTTCAGAAATGATAGGAGGCTTTTACTCAGGAATTGAACGTTTTAGGCTGTTACTTTATTATATAAATAAAAAATACACGAAAGAAAAAAGAACATCCTTCTTGGCAGTATCAGCCACGATCACGATTACTTCTACGTTAAGAAGAAGCCAGAAATTATTTTATTTTAGTACCGGAGACTTACAGTACAACATTATTATGAAAAGATCGTAGGAAAAACCAGATGCAGTTTTATAAATATAGACTGTCCCATATTATACTACTATACATCCAAAACGAAAAAACCTCAAAACTAAAATTTCAATATGTTTGCAATAAACTATGTATAGCAAAAATATTGACTTAGGTTCATATTCAAACTAAGGACCAATGAATAAATACATAAAGAGATAGCTTCGTTGACCGCTAAGCCATACGATCGGTTAATACAAAAAAACATGTAATAATTAATGTAACTTACAAAGTTTTCATTCCGTTTGTGTATCGAGACGTTACCTAAAGTCACTAAATTAGTTTATCTAATATAATGCTATAATATACAAACGTATCTACTGAGTGGGAGCGCATCACTGTTACATCGATTTAAGAAAAAAACTGCCGCAGTAACCTTTGGTTTATGTTTGTGTAACTATTAAGATATCGTTCCCTTGATTATGTATGATGTTGAATTTATTGAACATAATTTTATTGCCTTAAAACGTAGAGAAAATAAAGTAAATTGGTTTAATTTACTCTGTATGTTGTTACATAGCCATATTCTTAAGATAGTAATCTATATTATTATTATTATAGCTATATTCTTAAGATATCATAGCCATATTCTTAAGACACTATAAAGCGTAGTTCAAGAACTTTGCCATTTTTTGCCTCTTAGCTTAACCGTGGGTGACCAAGCCACGGTTACTGATATGGTAAAAATGCTTTTGAAAAGAAAGTAGTGTAAGGAATATTAGTAATCATTAGCGGCTGCCTGTTTACGCTCAATCACAGAGCCACTAAGACAATATAAAACGTGATCGAGAAAGACTCGAATATTCCGAGTGACTCCGGTACGCGACCCCGCCTTCTCACGTCCGATTTGAAGCGAGCCAAGCTTCTGTTATTTGTACGTAATATTCGAAATTATCAGTAATAATAGAGACAGAAAATTGCTTTTTAGCGGATACAATTTCATGAGCAAAATGTTACTTATTTACAATTTATAATAGATATATTAAGATATATAATAACTTTTTTAATGAATTTTCATAGACACGGTACAGACTTAGTCATTTTATTGGGTATAAAACTGTTCACATTCGTGAAATGATACTTAGAGCAAAAAAAAATATTTTATTTTAAAAGCAATTACGGCTGAACTATGTTTTCGTCATGTTAGAGGAGAATACGAAAGATTATTCTCGATCGCGCTTCAGTGCTGGCTGGCATACTTCTCAAGACCTGGAAATAGTTTTTTATGGTAGACAGAGACGAGACGAGCAAATTGTTCATGTGATGGTAACCGCAACGTCTGGCTATATTAAATACTAACCACTCACCTCAATCACCCAAACATTTCTGTGTGCCATCACACTGAGCACGTCACCATCAGACTACGCTGAACAACTAAGTAACTTTCACCGCGGTGGTAGTAGACGGATTCCTTGCTAGGAATCCTACAACTAGCAAAAAAGTTCTTCCTTTTAAGGTTTGAAGATATGCAAGATGCTGCACTCTACTGCCGAATACGAGGTAAATCAGTACTTAAAACTTCAGGCTATCAACTCGGGCTGCTTACGGAAATTTAAATTTAAAGCAATCTCGCGCGCTTAGCCGAGCTCCAGAACTGTCAGCGTTCCCAACATTA
>DWIA01000571.1:0-10177 GCA_018248195.1 Archon apollinus
AAGTAATAAGTAAAATGTGTCCCTTCAGAAATGAGAGGAGGCCTGTGCTCAGTAGTGGGACAATAATAGGCTGAAACTTTACTTTTTTTTAAGTAAAATGTTATGTACGTGCACGAGAACGTAAATACCTGTGGTAAAAACAAAATATACAGAATGTAAATACCAGGGTCAAACACAAGGTTGCACTCTCTTAAATCAATAGTGTATGTGTAGAGTAACTCATTCATTGGGCAAAGTATACGTTTTGACAATAATATCCCAGCAAGAGTACAAAATCTTCCTACACATAGGTTCAATAAGTTTAATAAAACTAAATTTTACGGATTTTATCGCGTTTATCTTTTAACTAACATATATTACCAGACGTTTTGAGCCCTTTACGCACGCATGGTCAGAGAACGCGATAAAATCCGTAAAATTTAGTTTTATTAATGTGTAGTATTGGCGTAAATATAAAAAAAATATTCAATAAGTTTATTAAACAAAGACCCTTTATATAGTAGGGTTATTGTAATATAAAAGCATACGCGGATGATAACAACTAACATTAAAATAAATGAGGTGATCGCTGCCAGACTGCTTCTAAGTACTAATTCTACTTGTAATAATTTTTATACAAGATATTAATAATAAAAAATATATAAAAAAAATAACTATCTAAGAATAGAGACTCACGGATTTTCTTTCACCTGTTTCTTTTCCGTACATAAGTTATTAATGAAATTCATTAAGCAATGGTAATTGTAAAAACAAACGAAATCTGATTTTTTTACGTCAGAAAATATAATATTTCGTTCTTTCAAATATATCTATAATATGTCAATCACCTAGTTCTTTTAACATCTTATTCATCATTAACAGCCCACAAACTCAGAAAAATCTACAGCTTATTCATTTCGCTGCATCATGAAACTGTTTTTATACTTTCTGAGAAATCATGAATATCTTTAAATAAATAAAGCAATATCTATATAAATATATAACCTGGAAATGTCTTTGAATATTTCTGATTTCTGAAAACCAACTATTTGTGTGCTTGCACACTGGCTCCGTCTTAGAATCGAACCTAAGTCCCGCCGCATAAGTCTGGTACTTGGACCACTAGGCCACGCGGTCGTCAGTCATCAAGATCACACAGTCAGTCAGAACAGTCAAAAAGATGTTTTTTTTGTGGAAGACATTGACTAGACCAGCAAATCATTCACCTGTACGTAAATGCTCAACATTCTGTGCGTATGGACTAAACTAAGCTCGTCATCCTGAGATATCAGTTCTTAAGTCTCATATGCCTAGTAGTTACACAAGCTGTCAGTGACCTTCAAACCCTTTATATAGTAAAGGGTTATTGTAATATGCCGACATCAGACACTCCGCCGGGATGACATAAACTGTTTGTTTCAATTTGATGGGATAATACTGAAGTACAACTATATAAAATTTAGTAAAGTCTTGTTGTTAAATGAAATAAAAAAATCGAAATGGCTATATATATGAGCCAAAGGAGCTCAAGGGTCAGACGTTCGCTTCAAATTTCAAATTTGTGGACTCTTCCCGACTCCAAAATGGTCTCAAAAATAAAAGATGTGGCCTGTTCTTAACAGTGGGACATTTACAGTTTTGAGATCAATTCAAGAAATTGCTTAAACGTCCAACATCGCGCTATAGAATTTTCTAAGATGCAAACTATTCATACAACATCTATAAATATTGGTTAGAGACGTCCTCCCCAGATCAGACCATCAGATCGGGCGTGTACTTATTCTTTTTACTTTTAAGCAAACGTATTCAGTATTTTCAGATATGGTATTTGAGATACCTCTTAAAATATATCTTAAGTAGACTATATGTGTTTTAAATCTCAGACACTAATGGCAAGTAAATAGACCGCATCCTTGCCATTATCGTCGTTGTAGTCCTTTCGAATCTTCTTTTAGTTATACTTTAATATTTAACCTTATACAAATGAGAAATAACATGACAACTATTTCTAAAATATATCTTAAGACACCAATGACTTAGAAATAGAGCGGATGTTTGTCATTTCCAAGTCTGAACTGGTGACTGTCGTGAACTTACACAAGATCTCGAGGTATGGCGTATTCCCTGATAATTTAAAGTATTTCTTTGTTAAATTTTTGTCATTTTATATCCAATAAAGGTAATAAATGATTATGTAATTAAATCCGATAAAATCCGTTTATATTACTTTTATTAAATATCCAATATTAGCGTAAATATAAGAAACAAAACGTAATTAAAATAACACGTTTATTGCAATAACAAGGACACAGAAACATAATCCATGATAAGTACAAAGCAAGTCGATGTGATTTTAACTTGATTCGTTCCATTCGCGATTGGTCACGTGTAATCATTTATTTTATGGATTCGATATGACAAGTCTGAGACATTTACAGTATATTAAAATTGATTACATTAATAATATAATCCGTCAATTTAAAATATCACCGTGTATGGTAGAATTCCTATGCAGAAATCCATCTAAGTAGGAACATATGATACTTAAGAACTGATATCACAGAGCGACGACTGCAGTCTGTTGCCCACAGAAATATTGTGGGTGACACTGCATTTGTTATAGGTAGACATTGTGCTTACCAGGTGATTAGATAACCGCCTTCTTTCCATAAAAAAATTACCACTCTGTTCCATCCCGTATGTACCGGGTTTCTTATCCAGAGATCTGGAAATTTCAGAATCGTTACCTCCAATAGTTGGCGAAATGGTAACTGTCTGTAATGCCTTACGGTTGAGCACAAACAATACTTCTTATTTTTCATCAGTTTATTAAAAGTTCACTGCTGGACGTAGACAAGAGAATGAAAAATTTACGGCGATCACCACGCGGGTAGATGATTTTGAATTTGAAATACATGTTTGGTCGGATATTTTGCGACACAGTTGTCCGCCACCAATCAAAAGCCAGCACGTTTTGTGCAAATTTTCCAGACATTTCCCTCAGTCAAACGGGACGTTCACACCCATGGGATTGGGTGACGGATTTTATTCCGCCACCACCAAACGGCACAGGCAACACGCACAATATAAAACTAATATCCTATGAATGTTACACTGCTGGGGCCAAAGAAATGGGGGAAAATATCGTGAGAAAAGCCACATGTCTGAAGAATAAAAATATTTCGTGCACATGTGAAGTCCCCCAACAAAAGTCTGGTGGTAGGATTCTATACAGAAATCAGTCTAGGTAGGTACCACCCCAGGGCCAGTTATTCTGCTGTGAAACAGTGGTATGCAAACATTACTGTGTTTCGGTTTAAAGGGCACTGAGAGCTAACGTAATCACTAGGCATTTGAGACTTAAGAACTGATGTCTCAGGGTGACGGGCGTAGTGCGGTGTCAGACAGAAACTTTCTGGGTAACACAACATCTGTTATGGGCAGACGTTGCACTTATCATCAAGTGAACGTTTTGCTCGTTTCGTCACTTTTTCCAATAAAAAATAAATAAAAAACCGTTGTTTTGAAGCAGCACGGCGGACACTTTCATGCTCCAAAGCCTTTTAAAAATGTCTGGGGGTCAGCTATAGTCTCAGAGTAAAGAGCACAGTGCAGTGCCACGCAGAACTTTCCAATTTACTATTCTGGGTAACACTGCAACTGTTATGGGCAGACGTTGTACTTTCCATTAAGTGAAGTGTTTTCCCGTTCCATCACTTTCTTTCATAAAAAACAAGTTTACACCACTATCCTAACGCTCTCTGCTAACAGTACGTCATGGCCCTGTCATGGCGTACGACGCTTTAACTTCCTACACGTGAAGCTGGAATAGGGTTAATTTAAAACTGTGTGATTTATAAAAAAAAATATATACAGATTTACCACACGTTTTGCGAACGAACATGTCGTGGGAAAACCTAAAAGCCAAAAAATAATATGTTGAGTGCAAAATGAAGTTAAGAAGACCATCAACGTGATACCTGGACACTCACAATAGTTCTGTAACTGGATCTGTCAAACTAAAATATAACGACACAATACTTTACCATGTACTTGTGAGACTATTTCTTATGTGTGCAATAGCAATTCAATGTTCCCTTTTGTTTATTCCATCTTGTTCGATCTTCGTGTGTTGTGAATATGTATCACTCGCCCACTGTCTGCAAATCCTTGTAGAAGATTTAGTGAAGGAAACGTTGCTATATATTTCGAATGGCTGCCAACTGAGCGCTTAATCAACGGAAGCTGTTGCCAACATAACATGTTATAGAACTAAACAGATAATGCTGTGACTTACTTGGATTAAATAATAAAGGGAAATTAACATAAGAGTGTTAATGCACGATTTGCTATATGAATACGCATAATAAAAATAAACTATATGTTAGACATCGTTGTCTATTGGCAAAAATTTCGTAATGATGTAAATAACAACTGTCGAGAATTATTTTTCCAATAATAAATATATTAAATGCTCGTATCTGTCAATACGAGATTTTCTTTTTTTTTAGATATCTTCTCTTTTAAAACTAGAATTTACTAGTTTTAAAAGAGAACTACTAACTAGAATTGTTAAAGTACATACCTGTTAAGTATGTACCTATAATTGTCATAATATCAGATTTTTTTTGAATATGTAAACAACTATATGTACAAAACTGTAGATATGTATTCTGTTGGTGCATCTTGAATAAATAATTAAAACAATATTATAAATACATTGTACAGACATGAACTTCGCATGCACGACACAACCAGACCCAAAAACAAACGTTGGCTCCAGCTAGAAATTGCGATTGTCAGTCTAATTACTAGGCACATGAGACTTATGAACTGGTATCTTAGCGCAGTGTGGCGCCACACAGAAATGTTCTAGGTGACACAGTCATTGTTGTGGACAGAAGTTGCACTTACCATCAGGTTAACGATTTACTTGTCTCGACACTTTCTTTAATAAAAGTAAGAATTGCGCAACTTTATCGACGTTGCTCATCTTTCTTCCTTAATGAAATGACACTCGACCTTCATGGAGCTATGTAAATTCGACTGGAAGACGTGTAAACAGACACTCGCGTTATCCACAGGCCGATGGCATAGGCACTTTGCACTTATACTAAGCACTCCTAAACACTAAAGTAATGTAAATCGGACATTACTAACACTCAGCAATTAATAAAATACTTCTAATTGTTAAACTGCGTAATACAGTCCTCCTCTCATTTCTTTTTGAAAAGGTTTTATTTCCCAGACATGCAAGTTTCTCACAATGTTTTCCTTAGCACGCAAGGCAGCACTTAAATTTGCTATTAACAATTTTAAAATTGCTATTAACGATTTCAGTGGTGAGGTTAGAATTTTCGTTTTTTTTAATCGTCACCGACGTTAAATTAATAATTATTTTATCGTATCAACAGTCTCTACTGTCCACGGCAGGATTAAGTCCTTTCTAATTTGCGAGGCCTAATCGCCAAATTTGACAGCCGGTTTGATAAATGTTGTGCCAGACTGTGACCGTCACCGGTTTGTGTAATTTACGGGTAGGTCTTTTATATTCTATATTGTTATAACCTCTAAAAGTATTAATATTTCAGGTTATTTGATATGGTTATTTAACTGCAGGAGAATAAATGATCTGGGAGTAATTTTTGTAAGTACTTTTGTGTTTTTATCAATCATTGCAATTCAAAGAAGTCTTAAGCATGAACTTTTAAATCAGTTATGCTTATTTGAATATCAAGATGTAGCCAGGGCTGTACGGTTGCGATAAATAGTAAAACTTAATGCATGCATATAACTACATACTTAGAGTCATGCCTCTTTTACATTGAAGTAGGCAGAGACCACATCTTTCCACGTGCTAAAATCCTAACACACATCTTTCGCTTCTACTTTCATTACTGTTTTCATACAAGCTTTTCTTAAAACGACTTCGATGTAATCGTGATACTTTCGCCTACGTCAGCCTTAAGCAACCTAGGTTGCTCATTCACACTCGCCTCATAAATCTTTTTTCTTAGTTTTCTTTCATTGAATCGTATTCAACTCATCTAAGCGACTCTTTCTTTATCTGTGTCACTACATCTACCACACCGCAACCTTCCCTTATCCCATAAACTTGATATTGAATATATAATATAAATTGCCCTATTTTTATTTTTATAAGTCTGTGGTTACTCTATAGAAAAATAATGTTAACCGTATGAACATTGTGACGTAGTTGGGATCTACACCCTAACAAAGAAGATACTATGAAATTCCATGCAGATAAAGTCACTTGCAACAGTTAGTTTTCATAATTATTTTTAAATAAAAAGAAAACGTCCAACTTGGAGCAGCCCTGTTTAATATTCGCGTGTATAACGTACTCCAAGTAAATGGAGAGCATTTAGTTACGTTGGCTTGTATGTAAGTCATGTGCAAGGATATTTATATATTTTTCTATTTATTTGCGCTGGCGTGTGGTGAACTAAATGGTCGGTAATATGTTTCATGTATCAAAAGCATTGTGACATTCTTGTGCAACGTAGTGGCACTAGAATTTAGTTTTTAAAACGTTAGGGTAATGACATAAGCTAATGTTAAAGCTGCAATCTATGGTCTTAAATGACAGCGGAAAAGTCTCCAAATGTATTGGATTGACGTAAGCCATCGATTTCTTACCCTCAAGCCTGTTTTCCCCCACTTAGGAATTTTTTATGGAAGAAAATGATGAGACGAGCAAATCGTTCAT
The DNA here is from genome assembly GCA_018248195.1 of Archon apollinus. Classification (NCBI taxonomy): domain Eukaryota; kingdom Metazoa; phylum Arthropoda; class Insecta; order Lepidoptera; family Papilionidae; genus Archon; species Archon apollinus. The sequence goes on from DWIA01000571.1 coordinate 6,710, forward strand.
CTGGTGGTAAGTGCAACGTCTGGCAATAACAAATGCTATGTCATCCACAATTTTTTTATGAGTTGAACTGTTTCACGCAGAGACATGAGTTTTTAAGTTTCATATAGCCTTAATTACATTAGGTATCGGTGCCCTTCAGGCCGAAATACAGTAATGTTTATACACTATTGCTTGACGATAGAATAACGGCACTGCGGCTATACCTGAATATACAGATTCGATGAAACTCAGACGTTGTATCAGAGACACGGGTTACTAATAGAACCTAAAACCAATTTGTCTATTTGACAGAATTCTAAATAATTAAAGTTTTCGAAACTATGAACCTCAACTCAGCAAGATGGTGCGCTGTCAACTTAGCTATACTTTCGTCGAATAAAGATAAATTTTATATAATTAACACACGGCTTGTTTAGAGGTTAAAAATTAAAACCTCCTTTAGGAGGTTTAAGTAAACCTAAAAAACCTAACCTTTACTTAAAAGTAAAAACCTAAAAGTTTTTACTTTTAAGTAAAGTTTAAAGCCTTTAAATATCCCAGTGCTGAGCACAGGCCTCCTCGCATTCCTAAGAGGTTAAGAATATTTTTTTAATCTATTCCTAATAATTGTTAACAAACAGTTTCAGATTATAAAGGTCTCCTCACACCTGACTGTACACAATCTTATTTCCGCATGTATGTGACACGGAGGGTTCCGCCTAGGGTCTATCATTATTTTCACGAGACCCTTAATTCGGAATTACAGAGTACGGCCAGTAACGAGGGTACCGACGTAAGTAGCAGTCATTCATTTATTATATTTATATATGTACGGAAAAGTTAATTCATAAATAATAACTTCCACTATAGTCTGTCAAAAAACACGGTCCTGAGCCACCGACATCCATCGATTTCCTGCAAAACAGTGCAGGTCGTCGCTTCATCTATTGTTCTTAATTTACTGAAGATGGTGACAACACGAGTAAATCGTTCAGTTGATGGTTAATGCGACGTCTGCCCCTAAATGCCCCGAAATGCTGTATTAACCAAAACATTTCTGTGTATGAGGTTGCCACTCGAGAACCTTTCTTTCTCGACGGTCATCCTCCCAGGTCGGCTCACCTGTTCTACGTTTCGCCTGGTGAGTGAAGGTAGCCGGTGGCTCACTCCTCCTCATCTAGCAAACATGGTTGTGGCACTAAAGAGTCTACCCCCGGAGGGTACCAGCACCAATGGTCCTGGAGAATCCCCATACGCTATCTAAGCGTGGATGCTCAGGCTGCCTCGCTTGTTATAGGGGGAACTAGCCACCGACCATCCCACGTTGTCTGCTGTTAGATTTTTTCAGATCTTAGTGCGTAAAATACTTTTCTCCCTGGACATCCACAAGTCTTGTGGGCCCAATGGAATCCTCTCAATTGTGCTAAGAATGTGTGATCTGTTGTTGGCGCCGGTTCTAACTCGTCTTTTCTGGTACTCCTACTCTCTTGGCGTCATCCCAAACTCATCGAATATAGCTTCAGTGCAAACGATCCCTAAAAATTGTTGTCCTTACGTGGCCTGCAGGAAAGATGACGTCTCTGTTCCGTATCGCATCACTGGCAACACGCACTGTTTTGAGACGTTGAAGTATACTCAACAAGATCATGAAACGCAGTTTCCCTTATCACCCGGTCGTTACTCAAAGAACTATTTTTAAATCAATGTTTTACTTTTTTATAGTTAAAGTGGAGAATCGTTGGCGGAAAAATAGTGTCTATTACGGACGTACCATACCAAGTACTATACGGTCGGTACTGTGGGGGAACTCTCATTGCGCCTCAGTGGGTACTTACAGCTGCTCATTGTAAGTAAGTACTTTAAGATCTAATAAAAACATTCATACTATTATATTAACAAGATCATAAAAACGTTCTTCACTCTTTATTTACCTTTTTAGACTCGTAAAGTAAGTATTTATCAAGTGAAATCTCTACATAATCCATTTCGAGACGTAGACCTCTCTCAAGCTAGATTTATTTGAATTGCCAAACGTGGCAACCGAATTATCGACCACTGTACCAGAAAACTTGCACCTCAGCGCTTAAATATGTTTCTCTTCTTCGTAACTTCCTACAAAATTTCCATAGCTGGACTGGATTTGTCCTAACTAAAAGCTTGGTAGACCGACTGGTGATCGCAATACGAATGTCTAAGAGGCATGGTTTAGCACCTTAGACACCGTAGCCCGACGGTTATTTCGTCAACTTTTACGAGACCCATGGGATAGATAATGGAGTAGCAGATTCTCTAACGCCACCAGCACGTAGTTTCTATATGTAATTAAATGGTCAGGCGTCATCGGTGCCTCGTAATGTTTTCTGCTATTTTAGTGCTAATTTTGCCACCTACTCAGCGGCGAAGAATCGTGAGGAAACCTATATGTCGCGGGCATGTCAAGCTCGTTGGCCTTTAGTACAATTTTTGATATCCGCGGAATTTTACTACCCCATCTAGTAATAGATTCCTTAGCTTAGACCGCGACCACGCGACAAAAGTAAAAGTTACATTAAACAAAGTTGTTTATTGTGTTTATTTATCTACGTGTGACGGCTATCTCCGAGCGACACCTCCACGGTTTTACGGAAAATCAGTTCAGGATCCTGTTTTTTTCTACCTATTGGAGAGGCTTATGTTTGACATTGGATTAGTTATAGGGGATCATCATTTACTTCTTTTGTTAGAATGGATTTCCGCAAAGTAACGCCTGATTCTATTTACTTGAGAATTTATCATCATCATCAATAATAATGTTGATATTTCCATTACTTTAAATAAAATATAATTACACTATCATATAAATAGTGCATACATAGTATAAATAGTAATAGTAGTGCATCGTTTTCAGAGATAAAGAAACTTTTGTATTAGCCGGATCCACTTACCGAAGTCAGACTAAAAGTTACAAGATCTGTGCACATTTTATTCATCCATTGTGGAACAGTAGCAACAGTCACTCCCATGATTACGACTATCAGCTCGTACTATTAGAAACACCAGTACCGGTGACTGAAAGTTCCAGGCCCATAGCCATTGGAAGTATGGAGGACATCAAACCAGGTGACATGGTGTCCGTTAGTGGTTGGGGCCATATAAAATTTAAGGTAATTAATGCGTGATCTGAAACTTAATTATTGATCTTAAAAATAGCTCCGAAACGTTTTCAGATTTTTTATGGAAGAAAGTTGAGACGAGGAAATTGTTGAACCTGAAAATAAGTGCAATGTCTGTCCATAACGAACACTCTATCGCCCAAAACGTGGCACGGTCGCCCCTCTGAGATATTAGCACCGAGTCTCATATACATTGTAATTACACTAGCTTCAGTACTTTTAAACCAATATACAGCGGTAAATACAATCTACCATTTAATAAAACTAATTTTTACGGATTTTATCGCGTTTAATTTTAACTATATTAACCCGACGTAAAAACTAGGTAATATATACC
>DWIA01000572.1:0-10177 GCA_018248195.1 Archon apollinus
CTTCAATGGTTAGCTTTAAAAAACTAACGTGCATTTTTCTACGCAAAAGTAAATTTGAAATTAAATAGTTAAAATATATTACATTTAAATAGTTAAAATTGCATTCTGTGCATACTGAGTGAATTTGGGGTTCAAATTTAAGTTGGTGAGAAATCATTGGTTGAAAGCTAGTGTGAGACGGATAATAATGATATCCGTCAGTGAGACAGGGACAGATAATTACGCCATTTTTAATTGTTTAGAGTACTTTTGAGTATCAGTCATAAATATAATCTACTTGGAGAGTAAGCAAATTTAATAGCATAGTTTGCTTACCATTCATTAAGTATTTTAATATACGTATTTGCCCTTCAAATTTGAAGTAGAATAAAAATTGTGCACTTCATACCAGCCTTAGAGACCTTATACTCTGTTTTTTTAATGTGATAACTTCGCCCATGGGAAGTTGGATATGATCCACGTATTGCAGGTGATTCTCCCTTTTCACTGTGGAAACCTGCTGTACCATGTCATCGGCGTTGATAATGTTGTTTATACAATTATCGTCAATATAGTGACTTACTTTGATGGTGCTAAATTCCTCAATCAGTATATTTGTACACAGACTGAAAAGCAACAACGAACTTAATTTACCTGGCCTCACTCCTCAGTTCAGTCTATACGAGAGGAAGAAAATACATAGGCCCACTTTACGCGTTTTTCTTTTTAAAAATATTAAATCTTCAAAATTGTAGTGTAAAAGCTTAAGGACAACAGTAGCAACACGGACTGTATTGGTACTGTTGTCCTGCTGTAAAATATCATACGAGAAGAACGATACGAAGAACGTAGATAAGTAAAGGAAACAGGGAGGGACCTATCCTTATACATACACTTCATGCTAAGAAAGGCAGTATCAGTTTATAATACAGATAAACCCGAATTGAGCCTACTATAGCGTATCATATTTAAACTTGGTAGAGTTGAACACTCTGATAAATATTTTTACTACGATCAGGGCCACAGAAGTGGGTCTATACTTAAATATATTCGAAACATTACCCTATATTCTTTAGAGCTCTTGCCACCAAAAATCAGATCAGGCAGTAGATGGAAAAGACTTAAGCGCTAGTGAAACAGTAAACCACAGCATCACAAATTAGCCAAAGTCCCTACCCATAGCGATACTAACTAAATATATATTTTTATTGATTACAAGATAAGCAAACCGTTCGCGTGATGGTAAGTGCAACATCTGCCCATAACAGATGCTGTGTCTCCCACGACATTTATGTGTGGCTCCACACTGCGCCTGTCACTCTGATACATCAGTTCTTAAATCTCATGTGCTCAGTGATTACACTGGCTCTCACTGCCCTTAAAACAAAGTAATGTTTGCACCCTGCTGTTTTACGACAGAATAGCTAGCCCGGCAGCTACATATGCTAATTCCTGCATAGGAATCCTATCGCTAATAACACCGCCGAAAAACCAGTAACACATCCGAAGTTCTTATAAATGATAGCCAGCTATGAGAATGAAAATTTACATAACACGATTTGATTGTGTTCCAAACCAAAACATTACAGCGCTGTATCACATATTACCATGTTTTAATATCGTAAGACTGGCTGAATGACGTACGTTGCAAAAGTTATGCTACGTTATTAACGTTTTCAGAAACGTGAAGAGATCTAATATTAAAATATTTTACCATTTTCTATCTCGCTATGCACGCTGATTAAAATTCTAGGAGAAAACAATATAGAACAAAAATTGCTGCATGTATAGTGATATTACAACTGATATTTTTTGGATATTTGTCAATATAGATGAAATTAAATATTATCGGCGAAAGACTTAAAAATTTTGTCGTTGTACTTTAAATATTACCTAACTGAATTTCTGTTTATGGCATATACATATATTAGATATATGCAAGAAAACATACAAAACAATGTCTATGTATTATATTGAGAGGTTTAATTTAAGATACTTAGTCGCTTAAATTTATCTCTATAAGTAACTCAAGAGCCAAAGTTATATATAGTTATGCTAGGATCCCTTATGCAAGGGAAAAATGCCTAAGTTGCGAAGTTGACGTATGTATGGCATTATTATTTGGAAAAACTAAAACGTATTTAGCGATATAGACATTAGTCATTCCTCAAATAAAGGGAACGTAATACAAAAGTACCTCAGCAACTTCATTTAAATATATGAGACTTGGTGTGAGACTTCACAAAAGATTAAATTCAAGGTAAATCGTCATATGCACAATGTTATCTCTAATGTGCATTGTAAATTTAATTCATTAATTTTTAAGACTCTTGATCTGTTAGTAAATTGTAAACATTTTATGTGTTATAGCATCTTGTTACTAGATTACTGCTATTTTAATTATTCTATTAATTACTACTCCTTGTTATATAAATATCAATAGTCTTTTAAACGTTCGAGGATAATGCGCACATAAATCTTAGCCATCGAATTTAGGAGATTATGGGGCGATAATTTAGAGGAGCGTTCCAAGGTTTGTTATGCTTCGGAATGCCTATGACATCGGTTTCCTTCTGCAAAGAAGCAGCTGGATAGGAGCGTGTTAAAAATGCTAACTAGTAGACATAATAATGATGCAGTAAGGGATTTCATCACCCTGTTAATAATACTATCGAGACCGGAATCCAATATACTTTTAAGATTTTAACTATGTCAGTGACTTAGACTCGAGTGAAACTAGTAGCACTGGTGGTAGAGCTGTCCTGTGTTCGAATTCCTCGTCCACCTACCGCTGGTGGTCGGGGTCCGCAAGAGCGGGTGAGGGACTAAATTGACGCCCTTAACTATCTGCAAGGCATTCGGCCTTCTCGCTTTCGTTGAATGCAATCGAGTTATCGCGTTGCCTAATAAGTGGCAGTATCGGAGGACTCTGGTTTGAGACATCGTGCCAACTGCTAGTAGGCAGTATGCGTCAGCTCGATTTCTCCTATCCCATGTATAGGCGCGAACTCAGATAAGCGCTCTTTAACTTCCCTTTGCAGGTGGCGCATTATATTTTGTTTTGTTCTGTAACGATCATGCGCTCTAGGAGCGGCATTCTTTGCTTTAATTAGGCATCGGAAGCTCGCCGTTAGAGCGTCAATTGCTCGACGCCAGAACCGTCCTGGAGGATACATCGATGACTGATTTGAGATGACCTGACAGATAATCTATCGCTCGACAGGCTTTCTCCGGCGAATCGATAATATCGGGCATATTGGCTAAGTGAGAGTTCGTAGCCCCGAGTTTAACCTAAAGAGTACGCCAACAATGGTTTTGGTCTGAGTGACCTCACCATTTGGCCGGCCGAGTTTAAATAACACCGGACGGTAGTCTAACTCTAGTTCGTGAAGCGTAACTATAGAGTCGATTAATAAAGTCACGTCCTTAATAATAGTTAAATCGAGTATGTTAGGCTGTTGATCTACTCGCGGCGGAAATTTAGTAGAAGTCTCAGTAGCGATAACGACTACGTTATATCGCTCTGCTAAATCGTAAAGTTTATTTCTGTTCGTGTTATTAACGTTGGAGTTCTAACTACCGTGCTTGCTGTTCAAGTCTCCGGCGAGTATAAAAGACGGCCCTAAGTGTAATAGGGATTTTATATCTATATCGATAATTAGCTTTGGCGGCAGTTATACGGAGGCTAGTATAAGCGGCCTGTAGCAGCCACAGGCACATTGCTAACCTACACACGGAAGCTTCTATGTTAACTAATTAAAGTCATATGCAATAGAGTGCAAGGATTTTTTAGAGTACCTCCTTTCGCGGTCGCTCTGTCATTTCATATGATACGGTAATTCACTATCTTAGGATCGCGCATACTAGGTTTTAAGAAAGTTTCTTGCACTAGCGTAACGTAGAAATCGTGTTGCGAAGTAAATTCGTGACTTCTACGAGCTGCGTCTTAAAACCGTTTGCATTGAAATACGAGACAGTCAGAGAGCGAGGTTTTATTCTACCTATAGGATAAGCCATTGGTAAAACGATAAATTTTAATTATGACGCGACGCAAGTTATTTAGGCGCACTAAAATGACCAAATCGCGTCGAATACATCCATGTGCTTCACAAAGTTTTCCTGCGAGAGCCGTTGTTCTCAAGCTTAGCTTAACTTCAATGGCGGCGGCGGCGTCGGTTGCAGCGGTCACAAGGCGTTGCGTACTAAATTGCAACCAAATGTCAGAATGTGCGTCACATAGAACCTCTGCGAGTTCTAAGTACTCCGGACTGGGTTCGCGAATTGACCCCATTTCGGACGATTCCGTAATGACGGTGTGTAATACAAAGAATATAGGTCTCTCTATACTTATCGATCTCATAGCTGATGCCAAAATATCCTACATTATATTTATTCTGAAGTCATATGGAGACTTTAATATCAATCTCCTAGAAGCTTCCCCCATCAGCATTCAATTTAGCCCTTCATTAAAATATACCAATCAAGTGAATTTGTTTCGAAAGTTCAGGTAGTTAAGAGAATCAGACGTTACTTTACGGAAATCCATAATAACGAAGAATGTTAATTAGCTAAGATCTATAGCATAGGAAGTTTTATTGTCCGTTACATTTTTGTAGGAGATATATTATTATGGTTGATTTACAAATCATGGCCTTAGTAAACTAAGTTTATTGCGATATGGCGATGCGATGAGGTGAGATGTGTGCGTAGTACTACTACTTACAAGACGGCAGTCCAGCAAGGCGAGCACAACGTAACACTGACGATCACGGCACTACGCTTTTTTCTCACCACAAAGCATAACATTTCCACATTACCACACACCTCCATCGGTGATCGGGGAAGGCACAAAGAATAAGCAACCGTACACGACGCAACGGTTATAACGGTGACAATTCGCTGCTCTGTATCGTTTTGATAGATATAAATAGGGCTTTCCGAGTTCCGTTCTGCGCCAGAGCGCAGGAGTAAATTTATGCAAAAAATAAATGGCGCACCTTGACTTTTATTACGAAGCAATAAAAGAAACCATTTCAAGTTTTACTGCTGTTTAGTGCCATTTGCCCTTAAATTATCAAGTTTTGAATGCTCTGAAAATTGGCTCACAAATTTAAGATGATTTAAATTTATATATACTCTCAATAAATTAATTTTATGAAGTCGAGTAGATCGTCCAGTAGACATCCTCATCGCCATCATCATTATATTTTTCTTATTTACAATTAGCTTTTTATAACCAATCTAAAGAGCAAAATCCAAATAAATTTAATTTAGTACAGTCTTGGAGGGCAACGACGTGTTCAAGAACTACTTCAATATACTAAAGATACTTCAATTTCATTACAACAAAATTAATGACAAGTAAAAACTTGCAATGATATAGTGAATTACGTTAATCCTCAAGTAATCGATTGTTTGGCTTTGTCACTTGCCAGCCCTCTCGCGTTTGAATGACCTCTCGCTTTGAATCGTAGAAAATAATAAATTTAATACATAATGTCAAAGTACCTTTTTGAGTTCTCCGTTTCATTAATTCTTATTAATAATAATGCTTAATGAATGAATTGCCATATTATTAACAGGTTACATTATCTTTTATTCATATTTCAACGTATATTTTGTAAAATTACAAACAATAACAACTGAGACTAAATTATCAACTGACTTACTTCAATACTAATAATACGGCTATTAATAAGAAGCTTAAAACAATATTTTCATTTCAGCTCCCGCAGTTTTATTAACCATTTTAATATCACTGCGGAGGATTAAATAAATAGAAAACATGTAAATTGGAATACAAAGAGGATGTACTTACAAATATTTGTGCTTCACTTTAGTGATTTGTTATTACAGTCACCGAAGCTCGTCATAATTTTGTAAGAAGACACTTTTTTAATCTGCTTATAATGTTATATATGTTATTACAATATTAATGACCGCGTAGCCCAGTGACTACTTGACAACTACGCTGCGGGTCCTGGGTGTAAATCCTAGGCGGAGCCAACATTTTTGCGAAAAGACAAATTGTAGGGTTTCGGGTCTAGTTGTTTTGTGATTATCCCCAAGTCTCTGACACTACATCCTAGACACACTCTGATGTTATCAAATCAGTATTACATTAAGTGCGGGTAGATTCGGACAAGTGAGTGCATTTGTCGCACCATAATATCTCTTGCGCAGTTGATAGCTTCCGATAATATTTACTTAGTTACTTATTAGTTGTCGTATAAGTCGAATCGGCCAGGAAGACATCATTCGCGCAAAGCAGCGGTATTTTGCAAGTAAATTTATCTTACAAAATACCACTGGGAAATTTCTCGCATAAGAGACCTAAAACTTTCCAATTTGTTTTAGAAAATACAAAGAAAATTCGATCAACGTTTAGTAACTTTGAAGCTAACAAATGGCCATGGATATTCCAGAAAAAATTGAGTAACTTTATTATTTGTACTACTATCCATCTCTACTAAATAAAAATATTTTAAATTTTAGCATTTATTACTTACGAAAAGTAGAAAGAAAGACAATGATATTCTGTTCTTATGTTTATTACTTAACACATGTACTGTAATTCGCAATCGCTAAGATATTTAAGATGATCCATGTAAGAGGGTGCGGCTTAGAAAAGGTCCTAATGTATGTCAGTGTACACTACATAAAACATATAAATATAAAATATAAATAATATAAAATTCCAAACTTGAAGACGGCATAAAATTACTAGTGTTTATATGAAATAACTATTTCAACGTTTACTCTTTTGTATTTATAATTTACACTAAATACCAAATCGTCACAAGATTATACTCGAGAGACAAAACACTAGGAGATTCATAAACTCACCACACCACACTCACTACGCCATGCAATGATTTTATTTAAAAATAAAATTGAATGTTTAACAAAAGACTAAATTATTGTAGGGAAGTAAAAACGACACATTTTTTATTTCATTATACTATCTAAAATTTAACATCAATTAAAATATGTTAGTAGAGACAGAAACATTCATATAAATAGCCACACATATACTGAGATGTATTTATCAGAAGTAAGATAAGAACATTGTCCTTGAGCATGCGTCAGCCCTAGTAATATAATTTTAAAATAACTAGGAAAATAACAATGCAATTTTCTACGAGGAATAAATTATTTACAATATTTTAGCATGAGCTGTGGTCGATATATTCAAAAATCATTTTGCTTATAAAGAGTTACTAACGATCAATCCTAGTTAAAAATTTATTGACTTGGTAGTATGGCTTCGATCTAAAATCTTTTCACTTTTAAAACCTTTTCACAATTATTCGAGTTCTCTGCAAGTTCAGAGAGTATTTGCGGTATCTACCCGTAATTAAACGCACGTCGTTCATACAAATTTTCTCCGTAATAAATTCTCCCAAGTCAAATATGGTTCAATTTATAAATCTTAAACTCTTCAAAGTAAGTTAGAAGTAAAGAATCTTATAGTATCGGCTTGATTGGCGTAGAGGCTAAGCAGTTGGCTTTTGCGCTTCGAGTCAAATGAGGTTGAATTCCCGCATACATTTTACTGATGGGATTTCCTAGGCAGGGATCCATCTACGTAGGTACCTCGGTAGTTCTAATTATTCCGCGGTCAAGCTGTGGTTTACAAGTTTCAGTTTGAAGGGTACCGAATCGAAGTCTCATTGTTGCCAGCATAGTGCAGTAACACACAGAAAGTGCTTAATCTACTCACCCTCAGAGCTTGTTCGTCTTGTCACTTACTTCCATAAAAAAGACAAAAAATTGTAACGCCTTAAGACTAGAATTCAGATGTTACAATAAACCTATTTTAAACTGTTAATTTTTCTTTTGGCCTTAAGTGTCATACGCAATTGTTAAATCGTTCTTATTCTTTAAAGATCTGAAAGAACAGACAAACAAGCATAACACATTTATTCATTAAAACTTTTTCGTAGTAAGGATATAATGGACTTAATGCCAAGTGACATTTTCTACCGGCAAACTGGACAACCAATTGCGTGTACGGGGATGCGCAAGTGCATAGAACAGACAAACAAACATAGATCCACATACATATACAGAGAAATAGAAATATACACACCAACATGTATTTAATATGCATTCTCGTTTATGTACACTTTAAAGAATATTAGATAAAATACACGTACGTCTTATCAAAACAAAATATTATTAGAAATAATATCAGATGAAATAATATTTTTTTAATTTAATTTAAAAATCCACTTGTTGCGGTGATTTTTCATGTCTTAAATGCGCTACCCGCATTCTTTTTGAATTACTTAAAGTTTTTTGCAACGTATGGCGAACTTAATGCCCGACAAAATTCTCTCCTGTTCATCTAAACCATCACGCTAAAGAGTAATAAACAAATAGAAGGAAAAAGGACACTGAAAAGGACCGCTGCTGTGCATATACCTCCTTTTATTTTTGATTGAATTTTGGAGCTGGAAATAGTCCACCACTATATTCTTGTGCGATTTTCCAGACTTCACATGTCCCGAATATATTTATTCCTCTAACATGCAGGTTTCTTCACTATGCTTTCCTTCACGTGGTTCACTACAAATCACTGATTTACTGAAATTTCACACAAACACAATTTTTGCCAATATCATAGATAAAACCCCTGTCACACTCGTACCGTGTAATTAAGAGCATCGCCCGACCTTCGAGCTACAACGACTACATGTCTTTCTGTTTACAATAATCATAACATACTAACAGTGTTTAAGCCTTATAAAGGCACAATTAAAGATTTTATGGTCTAAAAACTGTTTTTAAAATCAGTATCTACATAAAATAATTCTATTTTTCGCGAAGTAAAGTGAAGTCTAGTATAAGCTGAACTTGCTTGAATAAAAACTCCTTTGATGCGAAAACTTTAAGTGAAAAAAAGCACTCAGTAAATTTAATTAATATATTAGTATGTATACTCGACACTGATAGCTTTATTAGGAAAGCGTTTAAGTCTTTATAGTTTTACGACATTTATAATATGTATTCAACAGTATTTCTACGTATAAAAATAAAAGTGTAATTTATTTTCATGAAATAATATATAATATATTTTTTAGCCGTGTTAGAGCGGAATTAGAGTATCTGCCTCCCATTTTGTCCCGCGGGTGTCGTAAAAGTCGACTAAGGGAAATGCCAGAAAAATCGCATGGCACTTGATTGATATTGAGGTTAGTATCACTATTATAAATAGGTCTAGCAAGACCTAAATTATCTCGACCGGTGATGGAGTGTATAAAGTGCAAAGTGTCTGATACTATCGAAAAACGATGTATTTTGCTAATCTTAAATCAAAATTTGAAGAAATATTGCTTAATTTTAAATCAAATACTAAAACGACGCCTCTTGTTGTGTAGGGGATAATAATTTTGACAGACTGCTTAAAAAATATAGCATTAATAAGTACCGTAGTAGTGGCACATAGTGTCATCAGTTGATGGTAAAGCGTAGAGTATAATAACTATAGGGGAATGGTAAAGTGTGACGGGAGCTAGTGGTGTTTTCTACGATAGGGTTGCGCTCAAAATTGAACCTCATGCTTAGATACGAACTCAAATTCATCGATAGGTATTGATTACGTGATTAAGAAATTTCACCAAGCCCGAAATTAAATTTCTATTGATAACTGATCATGTACCTTTCCTTTCTGTTATTAGACTTAAAACTAGCATTCTGTCTATGGCGACCAGTAATTTATAGAGACAGTTAAGCGACCTGGATGCTATTTCGACACGGAATATCTTCCAATCAACAAGAATTCGATGCACATACTACCTAACTTACCTACAAAGTGAGTTTTAATATAAAAGAGGCACATATACCACAGACTTACCGCAGGGCGAAAAGCAATACACCATAAAACAAGAAACTTTATTGCCAATGAACAGACAAGAATCTGTCTTCGAGGCGTACCCGTATACTTCACGAAACAAAAGCTTTGTTGGTTGGCTTGGTTTCAATAAACAAAGTGTACGGGGAAATTTATTAAACATTTTTTTCTATTAAATTTAAACAAATTAAAAAAATATGAATGCTTAATTTAAATTTAAAATACGACATAATAACATTTTATTCTGTCTTTAATTGTTTTGTACGTTACAGGTCGCTTCTATTTCTGCATTAAACAAAATTTATATATCTTACATAATGTTGTTTCGGGTCTGGATATTGA
>DWIA01000573.1:0-10170 GCA_018248195.1 Archon apollinus
TACTCTATAATATTCTAGGATGAAACAAGGAAAACCAACTTTCATAAAATTGTAGGAGCACAAAGGACTATTTCGAAAGTATGTTATTTTTGTTGTACAAATTTCTGTACAAAAATTATGAAATTCTGACTGTTAGACAACTTTATGTCTTTCATATAGTACTAAAACAGTTTTTCTGATGATTATTAGCATGTAGAAATAGTAAAACGCGAACGACCGAGATTGTATAAAACGCTTATTACATAAACGTTTCTTAAATCAATTCTATTGCTATCAAAGCTGTAATTTATATAACAAAATTAATACATTTCTGTCAATGTACTCACTTCCTAAATCAGCATGTAAATAGATTGTGAAAGACTGGTTGCAGAAATTAGATTACGCATCTACAGAAAATCTGATAGCTTAGGTTCAAGCTCAAATTCAGAAAACCACAGCTTCTCACACACGTGTACATATACACTATACACACACACAAGCACACACACACAAGCTTGCGTTCGCGCGCGCACATCCACACACTATTCTGCATATACGACATGACATATATACATAATGTGAAATAAATATATCACATTCTAATAAATATGTCACATTCTAATGTATGTATGTATGTATGTATGCTCTACCATACCATATATTAAAAGTAAGTACCAAATCAGCTTAAGTATTAACACTGATCCGTAATTCATGGGGTGGGAACCTGGTGATCTGCATAGATTAGACTGTAAAATCTTTTCTTGATAAGTTATATTATAATGTACCTTTATTGTTAGTCTAAATTGTGAGGAGAAAAAAAAACTTTTTTTACCCTTTCTAATCCTGCATATTTTGAAAGACCTGCTAATCTACGATGTCATTGCTCAAAAAAATATGCAAAGGAACTAACTCTAATAGGAGATATAACATTTTTATACTGTTTATACTACAAGCTTATACTGTTAAGGGGTTTCTATTGAAATAATATTCAAGAAAGGAGCTATTAAAATGATTTACAAATAAATAAGGACAATGGGTCGTTGATTATTATTTTACGGTTTTAAAGCAGTAACATTTTGCTTAAAGCATGTATGTTGGGCGGTCGACAGTGATGTTTATTCTGTTATATCAACAGTAATGTACAAGCTCGTCCGATGGTAAATAATCAGACTTTGTTTTGATTTTGTTTAAAAAAAAGTTGATTTTTCTGAACATTAGGATTTCCCTTGTGTCGTTTTAAACGCATAAAGGACAATGACCACTTTCCATACATTTCAAAACCTGACAATAAAAGTTTATGTATAGATATGAGGTATAGTAGAAAGACTACCTGTAAGTTTAGAAAATAACGTCTCATTGTCATTTTTACGATTTAAACGCTACGAATTCCAAAAAATATTACTTAATGTTACTTTTTAGGTTAGGATTTGCCGTTAAGATTTAAGAGTGTTAGAACTAAATTATTAACTCTGGAATTGTAATCTATTATAGGAATATTTACTTAGTTGTTGTTTATAAGTCAGTTTTTTATTTTATATACCTTTTTTATTTTTTATATCCTTTACTCAGATCGCTGCTTAGACTCGATGATTGGCACTAATATAATAAGTCGAGTGTCCAGCATACCTTATTATTTTAGCAGCAACAATAACTTGCACTTACTAAAAGTAATAAAAGGTACATTTTTGGTAAAGAAAAACGATAAATAGTTTGTATACCTTTAAAAAGCATGTCCTGTTGTATTGGCAAAAGCAAACACATACATAACTACCCAACATATTTTATTGGCTTACGGTATGTATACATACAGTACATCATAATATGTTAACAAAAAATGGAAAAACAAATTATACACCATGTTTTAAGTGAAATAGTTTAATAATCATCATCTAAATCTCTTATTACAACATTGTCCAGAAATTCTGCTGGAGCAGAAATATTTTCTTGATACCTAGCCCATCCAAGGTACCACACCAAGGTCATAACGTGAGCGCAACATCCTATGGTTCGTCGACCGACCAAACAATTGCAACAATATTCAACTATAACAGTTCTGCCAGACACATTATTTTCTATTAGAATGTAGACATAATATTGTTTTCTTGAAATATGCCTGGACTTAATTTTTCCTCTTATTAATGTTAAGTCACCACTTCCTCTCAGATTGTATTGAGAAAAATCTTGTGCGTCCCTACATATTTCTATTCTATATGATCCATGAAACCGAATATGTTCACCATAATAAGATCTGGCTTGCCTTATCTGGTAAGTACCTAGAGCAAACAGTATTAACTCACTATAACTTAATCTTGGAAACATAAATAAATTATCTTGGTCAGCTGTTATACTATGAAAAACAGTAGATCTTCTGTTCATATTTAGTTCCTCAACCAATAGAGCTAAATTATTTTCAAAATTAATTCTCTCTCTAATTATTGCAACTATTTCATTAGAATCATCTCTATCACGCAGACGAACACCAAATCGATTAAGCAAACTGGCAGCTATCTGGAAGTTCTGCATCATATTTGGTACTGATTTATTAAAATAGTCTTGCCTTAGGAGCTTAAAATCTCTTTTAAAATGTCCATTTACTGCCTCAATTACCCAGCGGCATATTGTGACACAGCGGCTACGGTTGGCCTGTTGTGTTGTCAACTGGTGTTCGCCTTCTAATAGAGAATCCGGCATATATGGTCGATAATTACAACCTTCTAGCATTCTTATAGAATCTCGGAAACCCCTGTCTAATATAAACACATCATTTTCTTGAAAATATAATCTAAGAGGACAGTTTTCATCTTCAAAAAGGGAAATCATTATAGTAGCATCGGATGTGGTAGCCTTGTATGGACCGTAACAATCTAGGATATAACCATCACAAGCCACAAATAAAAATGGCTTTAACAGATTTTTATATTTGTGTAAAGAATATGTATCCTTTTGGAAAGAGTAATTGGAACTTTTATTTATATTTATGTATGTCCCGTCACAAATAATTATAGCATTTGTATAATTTTCATTATATATACCATTTGGTATAGTAAGGTTATGATCCATTAGACGGTCTCTAGAAATGTGAGTGATACCCAGGTTCATAGGTACAAAATCTTGAACCAGGATTTCCCTACACTTGTTCATTAAACGCTCTAATGTAGTACGTGGTACATCCAATAATGTCGACAACCTAACATCTGATTCACCAGTCCTCATTTTCATCAACAATGCGGCTAAACCCAAAATGCCTTTGTGCATTTCTTGTATGCGAGGAAATTCATTAAGAAGAGTAAAAAAGTCTTGTTTTGACCTTCCTATCCAAAAGAAAAATATATTATCTTCAATTTCATGAATGGCTTCTACATTTGTTAAATTAAGGTAGGGCTTGAAAGCGTTAACAAATGAAAAAATGTGTTCTACTTGTTGTATAGTAAATGTACTCATGCTATTACTAGAATCGTACAGATTACTCCACTCGTTGCTCATTCTATGTTCTGTACAGACACGGCTATGTACAGGGACATAATATTTATATGTACTGAGTATCGTTGCTCTAAATGAGTCTGCCACATTGTGCAGATTCATGTTAGTACATTGAGGAAAAAGGCAGTGTGAAGCAGTATTTGCTGCTTCTCTATAATTCACTAATGTTATATTGCTAGATACAACTTCAGAAGGTACTTCTAGACTTTCATTAACTGGTTCCGCAGTGATTGGCTCAGAGTCCCCAGTTTCAGCAGTGATTGGTTCAGAGTCACCTGTTTCAGCAGTGATTGGCTCAGAGTCACCTGTGAGAACTTCTTCAGTAGTAGACACACTACGAGCTTCATCAGCTCGCTTAATACGTATGGCAGCACGCTTACAACTCATCCAGCATGAATGGCATATTCTATCAGATGATGACATCTATAAAAGAAAATATTGAATTAATATCAGATATTGTAAATATAAATATAATGTAAAAATAATGACAATATCATAGTCAAACAGTGAAATCAACAAGAGTTACGGCAAATAATAAACAATATAGAAACATAAATACCTGGCGTGGTGCAATCCTTGTTTGTATAACAGCACTAATCTGTCTTTGCTCTTCTGAAGGATTGTCAAAAACAATACAATGGTTCTGACGATTCAGTGTTGACCGTCCACAAAGACTGCACACTTGTCTTTGACCTGGTCGAGATAACCCTGAAGCTTGAGCACCATCACCGCTTGTTGATAATTGTTGGTTTATGCTTCTCATGAGGAGTTCATTACAAGGTTCACAAATGTAAGCTTCCTCAGTAATCTGAAATAGGAAATTCAATATAAACTTCTTAAGTTTACAATATTGATATACATTGATGTATATATTGTTTAATGCCAAGATTAACAGTTCAAGAAGAAACATGAAATAACAAGACAAAACTTTATTAGTTTTTATCCACTTTGCGATCATTTGCTTGTGTGTTTTCATACATTATAAAGAAGCGCCAGACTGTTAGATGAGGGCACGATAGATAGTTTTAGATTAAACATTATAAAAATAAATACTTACGATTACTGGTGATATCCACTCACTAAGAAGCGAAATAACTCTTGTGTTGAGCTCGTGAACGAGATAACGTCGAAACGTATTTAGGCAGACGTTGCAGTTTATGCAAAGTATACGTCGACTCTTTGTTGACGGATGCATTATCAAGAAGGCGAATTTACAACAATATGGAAAGCAGTGGTCGTCAGATGAGGAAGATATCGAGGTTCAGGGGGTAGCAAGGGTCGTAAAAAGAAGTAACACACACGAAATAGCACAGTACACAACGAGACGCAAGCGCACCAACGAAGGACTGCGCCTGGCGCCATTTGCAATCCTAGCTAGAATTGTCAAATGTCAAAAAAATCCATTTCAGGCATCCGAACTCAATTAAATACTGAATGATCAATTTATTTAAACAATAATTTATTTTCAATGAATCTGTATTATATAAAGACTAATAAAGAAATACATAATGATTGAGTAAAACGTAAAATAATGTATGAAACGTAGAAACAGCAATGGATAAAAGTCAAGTGATAATGCGTAAAATGGAACGTTGTAGAAAAAGGTAATTGAGGTGCGTTTAAAACATGGTATTAAGTATACCTTACACGTAAAATAAACTGATCGAAAAATTGAAAAATATTTTTTTCCTGTGTTTCTTTTAAAATTGTGATAAGCGTAATTGATACATAATAAAATTAGCTAAATTTTAACATTTATTTCATTACTATACATTGTCAGGTGAAAAATGGTCATTCTTCTTTTGTTATAACTGTTCGGATTTGCGTTTTGTATGGAGTAATAGAAAGGTTAAGCTGTATCTCGAATTCTGCGTAGTTGTGTGAGATTAAAACTTACCTTAAAGTTATGTTCAGGGTTATGGTATACAATTTTAAAAATTCCATACAAAGCAATCGCCGTAACTGGGCTTTAAATTCAAAAAAAAAATAGTCTTGCATAAAGCGCTTATGAATGTCAAAATCTACATTGGTAACTGGTAAATTGGTAACCAAGAACATAAATGGACCAAGTATCGGTCTCTAAGAAGCATCCACTTTAACTAGACAACCTGATGACGTAACACCATTGATGGCTACTTTTTGCATTCGATTTGTTAGGTAAGAAGATAAAGGATCCAGTGCGACTTCAGAAATGCTATAATAATTACATTTACAAATTAAATTATTATGCTCTACACAGTCAAATACCTTTGAGAGATCACAAAACACTTGTCATGAAAATCTTCCGAAGCCCGTTGAACATGCAACTACTTTTATGCATTAGTCGTTGAAAGCCGAATTGCTTGTCAATGAAAATCTATGGTTACTAAAATAAAGGAGCATTTGCACTAGAATAATTTTTCAAATATTTTACTTAAACCTGACAACAAAGAAATGGGACGGTAACTACCGTCATTTCTGTGTTGTCAGGTATACTGCAATAATAAATTGTTTCCAAATCATACTATCCATTATTGAAACTACAATCAAAACCTGTGCAGGTTTTTACCTGATACCCATACACACAGAAGGACAGACAGATAAAGATACCATTTTAGGCATTTGTATAGTTTATTTATTAGCCTCTGCCTCAACGCTGCTCCAATGCGGGTTGGCGGACTTCACATGTCCTCGAATTTGTTATTTTATTTCTCAGACATGCAGATTTCCTCACGATGTTTTCCTTCACCGTCGAGCACGTCGTAAATCAGCACTTAAAATTGCATGTTTAGTGGTGCTGGCACCGGGAATCGAACCCAGGTCACTCGATTACAATGAAATTTAAAGCGAGCGCCTAGCCCCAGAGCTACCACGGCTCTTATCTCTCTCTGCTATATTTTTTTATTATTATTCAATGTACAAAAAAAAGAGTTACTGACACGTTAAAATTTTGTTATGCGTGTAGATTAATTATTTACCAGTCATTTAGTAGAGTGCAAGTCTAGTTCTATTCATTTATTCTCTGTTACATTTCCTCTTGTAAATACTTCTGCAAGTACACATATACTGCATTTAAATAATTTGTCGTATTTATTCTTAATGATAAGGTACGGATAGGGTATAATTTATAAATATTATCTTAATATAAATTGATTGTTCACGTGTTATTTTTTACTTTAAACATACAATGTTATCAAATATTGAATGGAAAATTATAGATAAGGTAATTTCACACTTTGCAAATAACCCTGATAACTCTTTTGGCTTCGTTTTGGGGGTTTAAAAATCCCTGGCGAAATGTTTATGTCACCCTGATGAAGATCGTAGAAGGGTCGAATACAGTAACAGTGGTGTCGTGTCTCTATACATCCAGATCCAGAACCATCAACTTTTGTTTTACAATACTATCTGGGTTGACTGGAATCGAATTAAAATCTAAAGTCTAGTATCAGTATTCAGCCAAATACTAAGTTATACATAATTATCTATTTACCTGGCTCTACACACTAAGTTTCAATTCGTTACTTAAAATACAATGAATAATTTTTATCAGTTATACCGATGATCAGCCGTTTCTTTTTACGAAGACAATGAGTTATACTGGCAGTGATATTTTTACGTTTATTTCATAACAATTTCGTAAGTAATGTATTTTTCTGCTTCAAGAATAATATTATTGAAGTGATGTCCACTGCAATTATAATAAACTGTTTGGTATGTATCGCAATTTTAAGAAAAACGCGGAAAATAATCTATTAGGAAATAAAATCAGCGAATTTAATTGAGTAGAACATCCAAGGGAGCATCCTTTGTTTGTTTACAAATTCCATTATAATTTGATATTCGCAGACTGGACAGATGAATACATGAGATGGAACTTTAAAGGCCAAGTTCCTTTAACCGAAGTATGGAAAACTAAAGGATGCTTATGATTTTCGCAGCCGTAGACTGCGGGAATCTAAATCTAAAAAATACATACATGATTACACATGCATAAAGCATGTGTAATTATGTAAGAATTTATGTATGTCTTCTTCCTCTTCTTCAATTGCCTGTAAAAGTCCACTGCTGGACATTGGCGTTTTTAAAGTTGACAATTTTTCGTAATCGCCACGTGTTTATTCGGCCATCGATCAAAAGGGCTTGCGATTTTCATGGCATTACTCGTAGTCGACTATTATGACACCCACGGAGTGAAATGGGTTGATAGCTTCTCTGACGGCGCCATCATACTGCATGTTTATGTATGTATGTGGTATGAATTTTTCCAGGGTCGCCGAAAAATGGGGGTATAATAGGTAAATAAAATATAAGCACATGGCATTGTTACTTTATTTTTAAGATAGAATATAATCTTTAT
Organism: Archon apollinus; assembly: GCA_018248195.1. Taxonomy (NCBI): domain Eukaryota; kingdom Metazoa; phylum Arthropoda; class Insecta; order Lepidoptera; family Papilionidae; genus Archon; species Archon apollinus. The sequence continues at coordinate 7,799 of DWIA01000573.1, forward strand.
TCTATCAATAAATACTACTCATTCCTAGTATTTTCCATAGTAAATTTTAAAAATATTGGACGATATGTAAGAGCTGCGGTCTGCTCAGCAGTGAGACATTTATAGACTAACTTGATTATCTATATAAATAAAATGATAGCTAGGTTTATCGATGTGCGCGCATCACGCAAAAACGAATACATAGGTATTCATAATTTTTCGTTGTTTTATTCCTTAAACTATTGGTGTTAATCTGCAAATATATTTCGAAATTCCTATTTAATATCAAGTTATTAAACGACGTTATTATGTAGACGACAATGATGGCTTAATGGCAACGATGACTAAAAGAATTTAAAGTAAGCATTTTGAGCAGTATTGCAATATTACTCCTTAATTTTTAGTAATAATTCTTAGTAGTTCAAAAAAACTTTATTTTTTTCTATATTACTGTAATTAAGTTAAATTAACCTTTAATTACGAAATTATATAACCTGTCTATACAAATCCTAAAATCCACGCAAACGAAGTCCCAGGCACTACTAGTATCTACTACAATATTTTGTTCATTTCCGTATTTTTCCAATAGTTTTCAGTTTGTATTGAATACATTATCATTGTATTTTTAGTTTCAACTTATTAAAAAAAAAGTACAAGCTTAACATAAAAGAATTTAAATTACCAGTTCATCGAATTTTAAATCCGTAAAGGTACGCAAAGAAGGTCCATGATCACAAAAATTATTGACAGTAGCAATACAGTTTTAGTTTAAAGTCATGTATGCAGCGGCTTTGATCGCCGTAGAGATTAAGTCTACTGATAGTACCAGCTAGTGTCCAATCGAGACCGCCTTGACGGAGTGTCGCCTCAAATATCCCGTTGCCAGGTGATGTGCGCACCGTCACCATGAATTCGCGCCAACCTATTTCGCTCTCACTGGGCGTCCCTACTTCCATTTCCGTTACATCCACCAGCTCGGCGAGCGAAAGCTGAGCGCATTGCGTATAACCTTGAAGTAGAAAATTTAATTGGTGTACCAAGTGCGTAGCGGCCTCTAGACCTTCAACACTATCAATCGATATCTTTTTATCCTTGTGACACGTACACCAATGATCGTCAATATGAGCCATTTCGCAAGTTCTATTTTCCGATACAGGCAAAAACAAACTAATACCCCTTTTGATCACGTCTGTATCATCGTCACTGCGGCGTCTTATATTGTCATTATCGATATTTTTTAAGTCGACAAGATCATTCAATGTCTCGTGTAAATCAAATGGAGTGGTAAGCCGTCGGCTGTTGAGTCTTAAATTACTGTAAGCTACACTGAACGTTTCTCGAAACGATTGTGGCACTAAAATGTACACAAAAGGTAATCTTTCCTCCAGACGTCCTTGTTTCGTGGATCTTATGTCACCCCACCTAATGCCGTGATCACTTAAAAGTACGAGTATTGTTTCATCTAAATAGTTTGAGGCTTCCAGATTTTTTAAAAACAGTTCGTAACTTGCATCCATAACCATTGGATAATTTAGGTAATCATGACTCATTGTTATTTCCCAAAAAAAGCCAAATAGTTTTGAAGATTTTAATGTCGTAGTAAGATTTTCTACATAGTCTAATAATACTTGAAAGAAGTATTTTTCATTCATGCAAAGGTATGAGTTAAAGTCTTTGACTTTTCCAGAATTTATTTCGGCTTCGTTGATAAAGGTGTGAAGGTAATAATCGGTTGGAGTGTTGCTAAAGCCTACCTTCAAGTAGTTAAAGCTGCCGATGCTGGAGGAATCTTCGCCGAGTGCCGTGTAATATCCTGCTTGCTTAAACCATTCCCAGACAAATGGACAGTTATCAAATGTTGATTGTTCAGAAGGAAAACACGTTGTTTTCAGTTCAGTATCTTTGATACCTAATAGCAAGGGTATCAAATTCGGAAATGTGTTATCACCAACTTTGTTATAACCTAGTAACTCTACAGCTTCTTTACTTTTTAAGAAATGTAACGTCTTGGGCATGGTTCTGTGAAAATTCAGCCTCGATACTGCATCGATGCCCATAACTATAACGTTGTAGGCTTGCTTATCACTTGCGATTTCATCAGTACCGTGTGACATGAACTCTTTGTGAGGTGCAAACAAAAAGAATTGTTGATACGCCTCGATTCCTTTAAAATAACACAAAACGCGAACAAATTCATCTGTTGCTTTAATGAAATCTTTGAAATAAACGCATTCTTTATATTTAACTCTATCGTCTATTCGTGACGATGTAATATCTTCAACAGAGACAGGCCGACTGAATGCCTTATAGCAACAGGAAAAATTGCGATCGTCGATAATGTTATAATGTTGCTTATTTTCATGCAGTACCCATATGTGAGTCCTGTTGTTTTC
>DWIA01000574.1:0-10169 GCA_018248195.1 Archon apollinus
GGGTATGGATGTTTATATGGGGAATCAACTATTTCTAAGGTAAGGAATGTAAAACTCATTAAAATTTAACTTTTCGTAAGAAATGAAAGATGACTGAAATTTTTTTAAGGAACTTTGTATACCGTATCTTCAGTCTATCTATACTAACCACTGAGAGATTAATATGTTGTAGATACATATTATATAACCGCGACTAGAATGAATATTTAAATTCAGTACTTTGGATGTGATGCGTTCACAAACACTCAAACAAACAGACACAGACAATTCTAAAAACGATAGAAATGTATTTAGTTACTTATTTTTAGCCCCACTCAATTATTCACTTTCCAAAATTTTGAAATGTACAGACAGCTGCAATTTAAATTTTTATTATATGTATAGAAAAAGATATCTCGTTTTTTACTCGACGTGTGAAAGCCAGAAGGTAGGGTAGAGATTTTCACAGATCGGTAAGATTAAGATTAGTATGTATCGATGTATGTACATATTTAATATATCTGGGAATACTGGTCCAAATTTATCAAATGACATGTCGTTCTCACTCTTTGCCTTGAGTCAAAATGACGTCCTTCACACACGGATTTATAAACTTTATAATACACATTGTTTGACTGGCAAAATAATGTATCAGCAAGCTAATTTTTTCTAAATTAGGTGCATAAGTTATTGTGTACTAAGCTGTATAAGTTACTATATTTTTTTAACTATCCCAGGGGAACTCTTTAATTTTCCGGGATAAAAAGTATCTAAAATATTCACCGGGGATATGAGGTACCACCATGCAAAATTTCATTTAAATCGGTTCAACAGTTTCGGAAATTAGCCCGTACAAACAGGCAAACAGACAGAGAAACAAAAAATTAAAAAAATCTGGATTTATTCTATTACTCTTCTTACATCCCCCTGACTCGGTTTTTAGCATTTTTTATTCTATGAACAGACATTCTACTTCTACAGTTTTATTATATGTATCGATAAGCTTTCTAGATTTTTTTTTGTAGGAGAAAGTGACCTTACAAGCTATACTATCCACTAATGGTAAGTGCAACGTCTCCCACAACAAATGCTGTTTCACCCAGAATTTTTCTGTGTGCCTCTATACTGTGCCCATGACCCCGAGATATCAGTTCTTAAATCTCATATGCCCAGTAATTACACTAGCTCCAAGTGCCCTTCAGACAAACTGCAATGTAAAGTCTGGAGTTGCAACAACTAATATTGATTGGATGATCATTTTCTGCCTAACGTAAGACATCTCCATACTCCATGTTACCAGTATTTTATTAAGATAAAAGTCAAACGAGTATCTGACTTTTCATTCCTTTACACATTTCCTCACTTTACTTACTTAAAGGCATTAAAATAATCGAGTATATCAGTCCTTCTCCACCAACATTCAACTCTCGAAGTCAATTTATGCGCATCATTTATCAGTTTACATAAAGTGAATGCGTAATTTTAGTGCTTGCAAAGCATAGTTTTAACGTGGAAAAACGTAATATGAAATTTATTGAAACCTTGTACGCATCGGTTTTGTAGTCGACTTACTAAGCCTGATAGCTGAGTAATTAAGCTTAAAAGCTTCTACGCGAAGGGTTACGTAGTCGTCTCCTGGGTGTTTGTGAAAGTGCAATTTATATCTGTAAAATGCTTACAGGATACTAATAGAATACAAAATACTTACTCTGTATAGGAGACGTTTTCGCTATAAGCCTTCGTGGCTTTTACAGCTTTAGGTTTACCACACTTTGCAATGGCAAAGAATTTCAAAATGTTGTATACTTTGTATAATATTCACAACAATTTTCTTTTTATGATTATTACAACCTGACTGAATTCTTTCTAAATCGATATATAGGTATCGATTTTTTTTAAAAAAATGATCTGATAATCGATTATTCTTAACAACGGCTTAGGTGACGTCATATCCGTAACCATTACTTCCGCAACCACTTTTTCCCTGCCGTCCCCAAAGAAGTTTAACTTCAATAAGTACTTTGATAAATAGTAAACAAACGTAAAATAAATAATATATTATGTGATAATTGCAGCCGTGTTGAGATCAGAGGCTCGACTCTGATCTTCCACCAGATCGAAGTGGAGGATGCCGGTCAATACGAATGCTTTGCTCGCAACATTTTCGCAAACGCGTCTGCAGTCGCCGAAGTCATAGTCAGCGGTAAGTCTGTCCAACCAACACACGGATCAATGCTTGACCTTGACTCACGAACAAGAAATAGCACGTAGACCGAATTATAGTTACAAAACAGCACAACAGATGAACAATTACGCTTACACCACAATGTACAGGATGCAACACGACATCTGCTGTTAGTATTAATTTGCATACACAATCAGGCAAGAGCCAGACAGGACGATATGGAATGGAACTAATCGAAATTGTCAACTAAAACATATTTCCTCTAACGTATGACTGGAATCAGGTAGATAAAAATAGATCCGGAATAACTAAGTCATAAAACTGTTTTAGCGTCGAGCGCTTTTCAAAATAAGCATCTAAGTAAACATTCGATAATAGATGCTAGTATTGTATCATTCATAGTCATAGCACCTCTTTGTCTAAAAAATTAATTGCTTAGCATAGACATCAAATGAAATGTGATTTTAAACGGAATTGCAGTTTTCATTTGCAAATATTTTCCATTCAGTCCATTCTGGCTGAGGCCTTAAGGTCCAATCAAACCGAAACGCTTGAAAAATATAATTTTAACGCTTATGTTGACTGCATGTGATAATAAAATTCCTAGAAGAAAGTGATGGGGCGATGTTGGAGTCCCACGAGAATGAGCAGACGGCCCATGTTGGCGCCGCCGTTCATCTCAGCTGCAACGTGACGCAACCGAACCTCCGTATCCGATGGACCAAAGATGGAATGGCCCTACCGCGCTCCGCCAGACAGAAAAACGACGGATCCCTCTTCATTCGTCTCGCACAGAAATCCGACAGCGGACGCTATATCTGCATTATTTATGATGAATACGGCAGGCAGACTAGCAATTACATCAACCTACACATCGAGGGTCAGTTATAGTTACAAACGAATTCGTAGTTGGAGCTTGAACCAGTGTTGGTGTTAATACCCCTCATTGCTTAAAGCCGTGGATAACTCGGGCATGCTTAGCCTATCTCTGTCATTTTCTCTTCATTCTTCTCTATCCTTTTTACTTTTACTCTGTTGGCTTTAATTAATATCCTAATAGGTTTGATTAGTGTGTATTTTGAAAATTTACGTAATTTTTTAATCACAAAGGTAATGAATGCTTGAGAACGCAATTTCATTGTTACGATGACACCGGTTGCATAGACGACGTGCTTCTATGTGACGGATTCAGCGATTGTCTGGATTCTAGCGATGAAGAAAACTGCCTCTTGAAAGACGATCGTACTCCGGAGTTGCTTTCGGACACTTACACGAATTCCGCTGGTAATTCTTGTGTGGGAAATCGGGTTGTGGGTCTTGTTTGTGTAAGGGGTCGTTTTCTGTTAGATCGGAGGCATTAACACGTGTATTTAGTTTGAGTACTGGAAATTTGAAAAGGGATTATATAATTAAATATACCGTATTATTTTATAAATGTGGTGTACTGCTGTTTAGGGTCCCATAAATTGGCCTTATATTTGTTTTTTGTCGGTAACAAAATCGAAATTTATGTGCTGAATTTTATCGTGTATGTTCTGTGTGTATTATTAATATTATATGTTTGTTTATACAGTGTTTTGGCAATTTTGTAATATACCAAAATTAAGATAAGAATTTTTAGAATTGTACTTTTATCAAAAAAATATATGTATATTTGTTTAATTAGATTTTTAGATCCGTTTAACCAAATTTTGTTTTTATGTATTTCTTTTATAAATGTAAGACTAGTGCTTAACAATTGTAGCGCAAAAAATTTTATATTTAATATTTCTTCATGTATTTATGAACCTTACATAAGTGTCTTTAATTTTTTGTACATTATATTTCAAAGTATTTGTGTAGTGTTGCTTAGCATGATTATATTTTTGACTTTACAGGGTTAATATGGAGAGCTTGCATGTCTTAGCTATTAATATAGTATATATTGTTTGTAGATTTACTCTATTTTTGTATTATTATTATAGTTTCGGATAGTATTTATTTATAAAAAAAAATATTTCAAATTTATTAACGTTAGAATTATTGTAGGACCAAGAGATGAAGCTCCCGCTTTAGTCGCAATCGAACAACCCAGGAGACAGTACAGGGTTGGTGAGAACGTAGAGGTTATGTGTAAGAGTGGATCAAGGGACACCAGGGTGACGTGGGAACGATATGGCACCAGTCAGTTTGTGGATTCAAGGGTGAGTTCGGAATGTTTTTTTAATTATATTACAAATATAATAACTCGGCAACGACGTACTGAAGTTTATTTTTCAAATTTTATAAACTGGTTTTTTTTCCTGTATCGTGACTGCGTTTTATAGACATAAATTTTATATGTACAACACAGACTTGAGGGCCAACGATTTGTGTTCTTGCGCAAACGTTGCCTCCGACTGGATTTCGAACGCGTCACCCGCGACATAGAAGTCCAGTGCTCTAATGAGGCCACGCGGTCGTTTGATTATTATTGATTATTGAGCCATCACGTCTTATTATTATATTTGCTAAAGTTGTCTTCCTGGGCGATTATCGATCACGGCGATAACTTCAAACTGCGCAACACAGATGATAGTGTGCCACATGTGTGCGCACTCACTAGCCATGAACTACCCGAAGTAATGCGCAGACTCGAAAACCAACAGTTGGCAGAAAGCTGGCTTCGGCTGCGTTTTGGACCCTGGCTCCGTGGTTTGTTCGGCCTTGAATTCGTAAGCGATTACTATTGCAACCGAATAATTGTGAAGTGACGCCGTGTGATGGTGCCATCAGAAGATCTACTATACCGTTTACTTCCAGTAGTTTTCATAACCTGCACCTGGGATCTGGCCTCATGTCTTCCGATGGATGCAGGCCACGTTGACTGGCGAAGCGTTGGTAGGATTTCTATGCGGTCACATTATTTGCTATGGGCAGATGTTGCCCTCACCATCGGGTGAACTAAATGCTGTTCTACTCACTTCCTTACATTAAAATATCGCCAATGCATCTGTCGTATTTTTACATTACTAGATTTTAATTTTTCTCATAAAGTTTGTCACCTAAAATCTGACTCTCTACTTATTTGAATAAATAAATAAATCTAGACGTATGGTGACGGTGCTCTGCTTACAATACGAGAAGTAGAGGAATCAGATGCTGGACAATACAGGTGTACTGGCCGCGATCCTTACGGAAGAACATTCTACGATGACTTCAACCTCATTGTCGTACCAGGTAAACAGTGACTTTTGTTTCTCTTACTTATATACTTAATTAAGAACGCACTAGCTTCTAAAGACTAATGAGTTAGTTTACATCACTATCTAAATAGCTACGTACCGTAAATGAAAACGTAACCGAAAATGAAAATGAGTATGTGAGGAAATTTAAACGGAGTGCTTCTTTTTTGATTTGGTCGTAACACGGGTGGCCTAAACAGTTCTTCATACAACACGTGAAGATTGTAATAAAAGGACAACAAGGTCCCGCAGTCACAGTAACCACCACTGCAAGGTCCGCAACACATTTGTTTATAATATAGAGTTCAAGGACCAATAAGAGAAAAAATCAAAGTGCCAATAAGGCAGAGAGCCTTTTTGTAGATAAAATTTAAAGTAGATACTCGTACTACTTTTTTGGATTTGTGTGTTCGTATGGAGTAGATAATTTAATTGTATTAATTTAAATGTGCATTTGGAAACACGTTTTGCATAAAAGGAAATAAGTAGTAATTGTGCACGGGCTAAAATCTATAAGCATACTTAAGAAAGTTTTTTCGACGGCAATTTACAAAGATTTTAAGAAAGACTAATATTTATTAAATCCCTTGAATTTCTAATTCTCTGTTTGGATTATATTACTATTTTGATAGATTTTATGCCAAACGGATGATCTGATCCATAGAGGGTGTTGCTGAAAGTAGCAGTATTTAGGTCTTGTCACTATCGATGAAACTTCAATAGCGCGATGTAGGACGTAAGTGGTATTATCTCGACCTTCTTATTGGGTGATATAGATGTCGCTACACTATATATCTCTGTCTATTTGCATATCGTAGAAGTCGACAAAAGGAAGTGCAAGAAAATATGACAGCCCGTCGGTGGTGTCGGAACAACTACTGCAATTACTTTACAATTTCTTCTTTTTTACGATCGCGACACTGGCATTTCACATGCATCGTTAGTGTGTTTATTAAATAATTGCACATTTACTTACACCTAAACCCGGACCAACTATCAAAAGGTCATACAAATATTTATTCCGCGCGGAATTCGAATCCGTGACCCATCCGTTACCCATTCCGTCAACTGAGCAGTAAATACGGCCTATCCCGACCAGTATCCAGACCTTACTCTCTGAGCACTGATAGCTAGTGTAATAACTGTGTATATGAGACCTAAAAAACTGATGTCTCAGAGTACCGAGTGACGACAGAATTGTTCTGGGTCACAGAGCCTTTGTTATAGGCAGACATTACACTTACAATCGGTTTAACTTGTCTCGACACATCCTTTCATAAAAAAATCGATTCAATTACTCAACATAATTAACACGTATGTCCTTACAGGCTCGAATAACCCACCGTACCCCATCGACAACCAACCCCAAGCATACTGGGCTCGTTTGCGTGACTCTGTCGCTCTACCTTGTAACCATAACTTGGAACAACCCGTGTCGATTGAATGGAGCAAGGAATACTCCCAATTACCACCCGATGTGAGACCCAATGACGTGAGTAAATTTTATACAGTATTTATTCCTTTCTGTGATTATTAATACGAAAAAATATGGAGTAGGCTATATTATCCGGTTAATAACATGTACATACATGTACATTTTATTAACCGGAGGATAAGTGGCCACTGTGTCCCCTAGCTATGACTTTCATCCTACGACTAAAGAGTCAAAATGTGGGTACATTGCCACCCGTGAAGACTAAGATTAAGAGTAACAGGTTTTAAATGGTGGTAGGATTACTATGTAGGAATCTGTCTAGGTAGGAACCACCGCTGTGCCAGTTATTTGCCGTCTAGCAGTGGATCGTAAACATTACTGTGTTTCGTTTTAAAAAACACTGATAGGAAGTGTAATAACTGGACATATCAGACTTAAGAATTGATGTCTCAGGGTGACGAGCGCCACACAAAAATGTTCTGAGTAACGCATCATTTGTTATGGGCAGCCATATAAGGTGAACGGTTTGCTCGTCTCGCCACTTTCTTCCATAAAAAAATGGTTTTGTAACTCGTTAATATTTCCTGTAAACAGTTCTTGTTCCATTGCTAACTTTATAGTCATATCGATTATTGCTTCGTGTAGTTTAACAAGATCTTATTTATGCAACATTAACCTAAGGGAACAATTAGAGAACACATATATATGGGGGACACATACATATATAGGGGATACAGGGAATTAACACTGCAATGTTTAAAAAAATATGTCTTAATTCAGTCAGCGTGTTGCAGCATGGCCTACCGTAAAAAACGAAATGTATCCATCTATCAAAAAATACGATAGCGTACTACATCATGATATGTTATACTCTATTTTTCTTATAGCCCGTGCTGAACTTAGACAGCGTGACAGAATCGGACGCCGGAACATACATATGTAGAGTGAGTAACAGCCGAGCGACAGTTGAAACGCGCGCTATCCTTCGAGTGACGGGCGTAGTGCCGCAGTTCAACGGTGTCAGCTGGTTGTCGCTACCGGTGCTCAAAGACGCTTATATGCAGTTCGATATCGAGATTTCCTTCAAACCTAAGGGTAATTATAACTACTATCATTCAGCTTGAGGATTTTGCATTCACATCTTAGCAACTTTGTAATAATAAATTAAAGAATAATAATTTCCCACAATCATAAACAGTTTATCTAAGAAGTATTATACAAAAAAAAAAAATATTTTCTTGGATCGATTAATGTTATAGGATGTTAACACGAACTTTATTTAGTTGATCACAATTACCTAGCTTTAAAATCCACTAGACCAGTACTTTGTAATAACTGTCATATTATTTTTTTATATTTATTTTCCAGATCCCAACGGCCTAATTCTGTACAACGGTCAAAATGACGATCGCACAGGAGACTACTTAGCTTTGCAACTTATAGATGGCGTGCCAACTTTCGTTTTTGATACTGGCAGTGGTCCACTTTCAGTGTCTGGAGACCGTCCCTTGCAACTAAATGCTTGGCATACTATCCGGCTTAGCAGGACCAACTCTAAAGGTAATGTCTAAGTCTATGTCCATTATATAAGTAATTTTAAATGAACGTTATATTCAAAATTAATGTATTAGATTGGATAAATATATCAAAATGTTAATTTTGTACTGAAATAAGAAACCGTTAAACGAAAAATATCTTCCTTATATCGTGGTCAGACATCACGATATTATTGAAAAACAAGGCAGCCCTTTCAGTTTAAGATTATATAGATATCAAAGTAAGTTTCGTAAAAGAGCTTTTACTTTGTAACAACACTGAAATGTTGCCTCAGATAAATCAGACCTGCAGATAAATGCTGATTCACCAAAACATTATTTATTGCCAGTTGTTCTCAATTCAATTAAAATGTAATTAATAACATAACAAGTAATCAAAAACCTTTGACTTCAAACTACTTCTTATTTTTTTTTCGTTCTGGATGCAATTCGTAAAAATGATATTTATCGTTGCAGTAACAATGGACGTTGACAACAAGGGCCCATTCATCACGGAGTCTTCTAAGCAATGGGACGTCCTCGACTTGAAGCAACCGTTGTACATCGGTGGTGTTCCCGACTTGAACCGATTGCCCAGCCAATTGGCTGGCGCTTCTGGGTAAGAAACAATTGATTGAAATTTGCGTTACTTTGGTCAAATCATTGGTCAAATCTGTCACAATAATGCGTTTCTCTCACTTTTGCATATTTATATGGCTCAGTATTCTGTTAAAAATAATTTAATTGAAAACCATAAAATCATAGTATTATACAAGGACAAAATTCCTTTATATTTTTTCTAAGTAGTGTTATTACTTGTTTAATCCAGATTCATCGGTTGCGTGAGCATGCTGATTCTCGGAAGGGAGGAAAAGAACATCATGGTCGATAGCCTTGACAGATACAATATCATGGAATGTGACTCTTGTGTTCCCAACTTATGCCTTCACGATGGTGTTTGTCAGGTCTGCATAATTTAATTTATTTTTATATTGCATCTTCTCATACATAATTATTTTTTTTTTCTTTCTTCATAGCATCTCTTACATTACATTTTTTTTACTTTAATACCGTATAAATAACTACGAAATGATGCCCGGCATGCATTGCCAAGCACACATCAATTTATTTGTAATGGTCATGATACCCGCTATATGGGAGTATAAGATTTTATTGGTATCTACTGAACCCTGCAAGACATCGAAATGGAACATACAGGAAAATTTAAATTAATATTCCAATTTTAATCTCTAACATTTTAATTAACATCAAACTTTCCATTTATTTTGAAAGCACAGACAGAAACATCCATTTTATTTATGGTATAGAAACAGTTGATTTGTTTAGTGTAGCCAAAAACTATTTTTTTCTATTTTTTTATGAATTATAAAGTATGCTTGTAACAAGACATCAAAGTCTGTTTCTTAATTGGATATAACTTGTGTTTTTGAATTTTAAGATGAAACTAACACAAAGTTTGACCATTAGGAGGCGCGTAATGAGAGAGGCTACATTTGTCTTTGCGCGGCTGGCTACGCTGGATTGAACTGCGACAGAACTGGAGAGGCTTGCCGTCCAGGGATCTGCGGTCCAGGGAAATGTAAAGACACAGCTGATGGTTACAAATGCGCGTGTCCCGTCACATACACGGGCAGGAAGTAAGTGGATATTCAATAATAGTAGCATTTCGTCCTTAATGATAAATTTTACTGAAAACCTTTACACATTTTTAAGGGTGTTTTGAATTTTTAATTATTAAAAAGAAAGATCATGTCATGTAATTTTTTGCTGAATTATTGTACACAAAACGGATGTCATGATCAATATTCTAT